>PVIC010000524.1:0-54311 GCA_004025085.1 Thryonomys swinderianus | reverse complement strand
TGTCCATGCTGGTACATGGGACGGCAACTGACCTCTGCCTGTAACCCTTGCACCCTTCAGTCCTGCTCTAACCACTTCCTGGTGCACGTGTCCAGCCTTCCAAAGAGCACTTTATCACTTTGGCTTGTAGGCGTTTCCATCTGTGATGCTTACATTGAAATAACAGAGGGCCAGGGATTTAGCTCAGTGGTTCCGGTGTCTGTTGGCAAGCCCAAGGTCTTGAGTTCGACCCCTGGTACCACACACCGCAGTGCCAGGCGTGCTGACTCGCACTGGTCAACCCAGCACTCGGGAGGCAGAGGCAGGGCAATTTTTGAATTTGAGGCTTGCCTGGGCTACCTAGTGAGCTCAGGGCCAGCCTGAACTACAAAGAGAGACCTTGTCTCAAAATAATAATAATAATAATAGAGTATCTTTAGCTGCTTGTTGGAATTTTGAAGATGGAGGCACACAGGTGGTTTCTTTCTGTGCTGCCCTGAGTGAGGAAGGCCAGGTCTGCACCGCTGTGAGCGGCCCTGGAAGGCAGGTGTGCTCTGTGGCAGGGCGGACGGGCCGAGAGCCCGCCCCGCAGCGCCTGGAGCCACCACCTCCCCTCTCTTCCAGATCCCTCCTGGACGCACGTCCTGTTCACGTGGACATCCACGGAGGGCCTGAGGCTCTACCTCAATGGGACCCTGAGCAGCTCTGACCCCCGCGGAAGAGTGTCGCATGACTACGGGGAGCCCAGCGCCAACCTGGTGATCGGGTCTGCGCAGGGCCAGGCCGGGTGCTGCAGGCACAGCAGCTTCGACGAGTTCATCTTCTGGGAGCGGGCACTGACGGCGCCGGAGGTCTGGGTGTACTTCACGGCCGCCACCGGTCAGTCACGCGGCTGGCTCTGTCTGGCACCGGCGGGCTCCCTGCCCTCCCCGCTCCCCGTGTGTGTGTGTGTGTGTGTGTGTGTGTGTGTGTGTGTGTGTCTGTCTCTCTCTCTCTCTGTCTCTCTCTCTCTCTCTCCCTCCTGTTACAGTGGGCACTGTGGCCGGTGTGCGCTCTGCCCAAGGACCCTCAGCACCACCGTGTTTACACTGTCTACTCCAAGACGATAGAGCTAACGATCTTTGTCTTTCGGTAGTGATAGAGACTGAACTCAGACCTGTTGCACTGGGGCCATCAACAGCCCTTTTATTTTAATTAATTAATTTAGTTAATTAATTATTTATTCATTTAATTGTTGTTGAGGCAAGGTCTCGCTTTGTAGTTCAGGCTGGCCCTGAGCTCACTATGTAGCCCAGGCAAGCCTCGAACTCAACAATCCTCCTGTCTCTGCCTCCCGAGTGCTGGGATGACAGGCGTGAGCCACCACGCCATGGTATGTGGTATTGATGGCTGGTGGGCGTGAGTATCCACGCCCAGCATTGTATGTGGTTACCGGGGATTGAACTCAGGACCTTGCGCTTGTGAGGCAGGCGCCGGAACCACTGAGCTAACCCTCCGGCCCCTATTTATTTATTTTCTGAGACAGGATCTCACTATGTAGTTCAGGCTGACCTTGAACTCCCAGTGATCCTTCTGCCTCAGCTTCCCAGAGAGCCGAGATTCCTGCTGGAGTTAATCATTTACTCGCCTCTTCTCGGGCACCCGAGGCTTTGAGGGGTCCACGATGGGGGCCAATCACAGGCTTGGGATGCAAAATTCTGGGTCCGTCAGTGCTATAACCCAAACAGCTCAAGGTGCCCTGCTCTGCCCGTGCGAGGAGCCGTCAGGACAGCAGACCAGGGTTCGAATAGTCACTCAACAATGGGCCCTGGGGCAGCGGAAAGTCACTTCTGCCCGGCCCCGCCCACCACAACCTCCACCCTACCAGCAGTGCCCAGGACCGGAATCCTGGGAGGGGAGCCCACCCTGCTCAGGAATCACAGCTGCCTCCTCGGTGGACGGAAAGAAGGACACAGGCCGGGAGGTGTGGCGTGCGTCAGGCCCTAGGCACAGCGCCTGGTGCTCAGCAAGCTCCACAAGACTCAGCTACCTCCAACTTCGTGCCCGTCCAGCCCCACATCGGCCCTCCCCGCAGGAATGCGCCGCTGCTGCATCCTGCACGGGAGGACCAGGGCCAGGTATCGCGGGCCCCGGGCGTGGCCATCTGCTCCAGGCTCTGGCCTTCCACACCCCTTCACTTGGCCATTAGCACATGGAGGTCTGGGGGAGAGAAGCCGACTCAAAACACCTCCCCGCAGAAGGGTGCAGTCTCACAAGATGGAAGGTCAGAAGAACTCGGTTCCACACTGGTTCAGCCCAAGCGTTGAAGGGTGTCGCCAAGAATCTGTTCTGATGCCGCCTCCTTAAGATCGGCCGTCTCATGGGGCCAAGATGGCTGCACACCCTCCAGCATCACGTCTTTGCCCAGCCACTTCAGCAGGAAAGAGGAAGCCTTCCTTCCCGACTGGCTCCTATCGGGCCTCCTGCCGGTTGGTGTGTCTTCTATGAGTCCGTTACGGTGCCTGTGCCGTTGAAAATGCTGACCAGCTAGTCCTGGGCGTGCACCTGTGCCACAGCAGCCGGGTCCGCCCTGTCCAAACACGAGGAGAGGGGCTCCCAGGGGCCACCGGGGATGCTGGTCTCCAGAGGCAGAGCGGACGCTGCTCAGGACACACAGCAGGCGCCTGGCAGCCTTCGACGCTGCTGTCTTTTCTCGCACCGAGGGAGACAGAGCCCAGGCGCCTCCTCAGAAGCGGCCCAGGACCTCACCGTGGCCCGCCGCGGCCCTCACCCTGGACGTGGAGAGCCGTCTCCTGGAGCTCAGACGTCCCTGCGCCTGGCGGTGAAGCGCCTGCCGTCCGCCTCCTGACGGCGTCCGCCTCGCAGCCCCGGGAGGGGTGCTGGCGCGGCCTGAGCGGACACCGTCGGGCCCCCCCGAGCCGCCCCAGATCCCCGGCGGGCGGCCCCGTGGACGCCGGCGTCTCCAGGAGCCCACACCCGTTCTGGCCGCAAGCCAGGCCGAGCCAGCGGACCCGGCCGTGTGCGGAGGCAGAGCCCTGAGGGCCGGGGAGGGGCCTAGTGCCCGCCTGTCCCTGTCCTCCAGCACGTTCTCCCGCACGGTCCCCTCCGACGAGTCTGGGTGCCGCTGGAGCCTAGTTTTCATTCTTTATTTGTTTTAAAATCGGTAACACCTTGCATAAAAATCATCTTTTTATACGATGACTCGCATGAATAGTGTTCAAAAGCAATTCAGCATATAAATGGAAAAATAATTCAAGCTAGGAAAATCCATATAATCTACCTATTAAGCTGATTTATCAGCCCGCTATCTTTCCTGCAGCACTTCTGCTCAGAACACCCCACCCCCGTCAGGCGTGTCTCGGGCCGGTGGGTATTTGAATGAGGACAGATCTTTCTCACGGGCACTGGGCTTTCAGTCCTTACTTAGGCAGCACTTATCTTTTCCAGGAACGCACCGTCCGCTGTCCTCCACCCCGCCCAGCTTCGTGACGCTGATGGCCGACGCCGCGGTGAGCCTCAGCTGCCCCTCTGTCCCTGACCGGTGTTTCTGCCTGGACTGCGAGGCCTGAGAACCCTGGGCCCCGCCCCCTGGTGCCGCACGGCCCGGAAAGATGTAACAGCGGAAGGGGAGCTGGTGTCAGGGCAGCGCTCGGCGCTGAGCAGTGGACGGCAGAGCCCGTGGGTCCTGCCGCAGGGACCGCGGGAGAGTCTCAGGCAGGCGTGACCGTCACAGTGGTTTCCAGGGACAGCCAAAGCCTGCCTCGCTCGGCCTCCTGAGGGCTCTCTTCTCTTGCTGTCCAAAGACAGGACCAGTTGTACAGGAAGCATCACCCTCTCAAGTTAGCATCTATAACCAAAGAACTGCTCGTGGAGAACTCAGCAGGCCGGGCAGGGCTGTGCGGAGTGCCTGGGGTTCAGACGCCAGCTGTCCCGTCCCTGTGCGTGCGGCTGTCCCCGCACGGCATCCCCCCTTCCCTCCCGTGCGGATGGGAAGTGCTCACGACATGCCCTGAGTGGGGGCATCCTGGCCTCACGGGCTGCACCCCGGCCTCGGACCGCAGCCGGACCCGCAGACCCGATCTCTTGGTGCTGACTTCTTGCAGATGCCCACGGACGCCTACCATGCCATCATTGCCGGCCTGATGGAGGAGAGAAAGCGCTTCCCACGAGCCGGAGCCGCACTGGGCTGCCTTCAGAACGTGTCCCTCAGCTTGCCCGATGAGCCCCTCTCGGAGGGGACGGCACTGACCCTCACTGAGGTAAAGCGCCACAGCCTGGCATTAAAAGGCCGAGAGCCGGGCCGGAGATTTAGCTCAGTGGTTCCAGTGCCTGCCTCGCAAGCACAAGGTCCTGAGTTCGATCCCAGTAACCACATAGAATGCTGGGCGTGGTGACTCATGCCCACCAGCCATCAATACCACATACCACAGTGCCGGGAGTGGTGGCTCACACCAGTAATCCCAGCACTCGGGAGACAGAGGCAGGAGGATTGCTGAGTTCGCGGCAGCTTGCCTGGGTACCATAGTGAGCTCAGGGCCAGCCTGAACTACAAAGCGAGACCCTGTCTCAAAAAAAAAAAAAAAAAAAAAAGGCCGAGAGCCTTATAGAAACCCCAGGTCTCAGGCTCTGTGTGAGCCCACCATAGCTCGCTGGGCTTGTGGCTTTGGATTTTCTTAATGCCCCACCTGCCCGATGCATCCAAACACCCAGTGCTGTTCTGAGGCAGCTGGTTCACAGCCTCTGGCGTGGGCCCTTCCGCTTCAGAAGAGCAGGTTAGGGCTCTGACAGGCTGGCGGGGCCCAGGCCACGGGTGGCTGGCCTCACAGGGGCGTCTTGGAGCTCTGCCTTCCAACCAAGATCCCTTCTTTTTACTCCGGTGGAAGTAGAGGGGCTCATGGGTGATAGTGCCAGGCCCTTGGCCAGTGAGAAGGGGCGTGTGGCATGGGGTCCCGGTCAAAGCACACAGGAGAGTTTAGGAAGTAACAAATGTCCTTGTGGGGCTCAGTGGGCCCTAAGTGCGTGGGCCGTGTCAAGAGTCCTGAATCCTCCCTGGTTGTCCAGATGAAGACGCCCGCAGGGCCGCATGAGAAGGCCCGCGCTCACCGAAGGAGACGCAGGCAGCAGGGAGGCTCTCGCTGGCTGCCTGCCAGGGAGCGCCCAGACTCCCTCCACTGTACAACCGCACCCAGTGGAGGCCGTGGGTGGACAGACAGGGTTCTGGGAAGCGCTAGGGAGGGACTGGCACGGGGCACGGGAGGCCAGGCGGCTGGGCCCTCAGCTGGTGCTGGAGGCTGCAGTGAGGAGACGCAGGCTCTGAGCAGGGCGTCCACGAGCGGCCTGTGAGGGCAGGAAGCCAGGGGCTCCAGGACACCTTGCAGTTCCCTCTTTGCCCTGAAGGTTTCATCTCATGTGACCTGGGCCAGCTTCTCACCGCTTTGAACAGTGAGGTGACGGCTCCTATTTATTGGATAGAATGCTTCCCATGATGCTCTGCAGCAGACTCACACGTTTAATTGGTCAGAGCCAAGTCACATGGCCTCTTGTAGCCCGGTCCTCCGTGAGAGGTTGAATTGGCGTGATGGCTCAGCCCATCGGAAGGGCGTCTTGGGCTGGGGCAGGGCGGGCGGGCACTGTCTCCACAGGAATGTCAGA
Source organism: Thryonomys swinderianus (assembly GCA_004025085.1). Classification (NCBI taxonomy): domain Eukaryota; kingdom Metazoa; phylum Chordata; class Mammalia; order Rodentia; family Thryonomyidae; genus Thryonomys; species Thryonomys swinderianus. Next base: position 48,680 of record PVIC010000524.1, on the reverse strand, counting down.
GCGCTAGAGTCAGACAACACCTGGAAGCTTCCAGCCAGAGCCTAATATCTGTGAAGCTGCCACTGCCTCTGGCTGTCTGCACGAGAGGGTGGTGGGGAGGGTCCTGGGGGACAGGGACCCTGAGGTCTCCCAAAACTAACAGTATCCTCCTGCCACCCTCAGACCTTCCTGTGGGCCGTGAACCAGGTGCTGATGCTGCCCAGCTGGACTGCGGCGTCAGAGGTGAGAGGGACGTGACGATCTTCAGAATGCATGCGTGTTCCCGGATGTTTGTCACACAGAAGGGGTGTGACGCCCATTCTAGGCCCCAAGGGGAGTCCCCCCCCCCCCGTGCTGACGCCTGGCCCCGGCCTGCCAGGGGCTGTGCCCGTGTGGCATTGTGGACGCCGAGGTGCGTCACTGTTTCACCACCTCCTCCTCTGGACACACACCTGCCACTGTCAAGCGAAATAGCCCAGGACGGTCTGGGCGTGCGGGCAGAGCAGACGGGAGCTTCTCCTCCCCGCTGCGCTCTGCGAGACCCGAGGGCACTGAGCCTGCAGGGGATTCCTGAGAAACACATTGCACTTGATCTTAGCCAAAAGGCCGAGAAGCGATCCTGAGAAACACATTGATTCCACTGACCGAAAAAGCCAGTAAGTGGAGGTGAAGGAAAGTCACCAAGCCCAGGCCTGGGCGGCGGCCCCCGGCACAGTACAGCCCGTGCGCAGGGCTGTGGCTCCGCGGACGAGGGGGCTCCACAGACAGCGTGGGCGGCTGACGGAGTCCCAGGCCTGTGGTTCGGAGAGCAGCCGAGGCGCAGCCGGGACCCTGTCACCCCACAGCCCCTGCGTGTGTGGGAGGCGGAGCGGACAGCTCCTCCCCTCCGCATCCACACGCCCGTCAGCCCTGCGGTCTCCCCGTACTGCCTGTACCCTAAGGGAGCTCAGGGTTACCACCGGCCAAGTCCGCGAGGTGATACGGACTCAGTCTGACTGGAAGCAAATGCCCCTTTAAAAAGCACGTCCCGCCGCGGTGGCTCACGCCTGTAATCCCAGCACTCGGGAGGCAGAGGGAGGAGGATTGCTGGGTTCGAGGCTTGCCTAGGCTACATAGTGAGCTCAGGGCCAGCCCGAACTACAAAGCGAGACCCTGTCTCCAAAAAAAAAAAAAAGCACGTCCCACTGGGGTCCGGGGCCTGTACAGGTTGTGTGTGGACGCGGGTGGGCAGATGGACTTCCTGCTTTTGAATACAAAGTATGAAAATCTGGAGCCGCATGGGAACAGGCCTGAAGCCTCAGCCCCGGCAGCCCTGGGTATACCAGAGAGCCAGTGGACAGGCCACTTGCCTCCTGGCAGCAGCCTGTGCCAAACTCCGCATGGCCGATGGAGGGCACGACAGGAGGAATGGTGTCTGTTTGCAGCTCCCTGGGCTCTGCTGGGGCTTCTTCTAGGCACCCGCAGGCCAGCTCTGCACAGACGGTGCCCTCGAGGCAGGGACGGGCCCTCCTCATCCTATGCGTCCGAGGGGGACACGCGCTCCTGGCCTTGGGGCGCAGCGTGCGTGGATGAAGAGGGCCTCAGGCTGCTTCTCTGTCTCCAGGACAAGGCGCTGGTGCCCGGCTTCATCGCTGCCATCGACACCGTCATGGCACACGTGTCTCTCCACCTGCGGGCCGGCGGGCCCCCGGTCACCCTCGCGGGCTCCTCTCCTGTGGCAGGTGGCTGTGGTCGTGGGACAGATGGTGGCGAGAAGGGGCGACTCGGGCTGTCCGCTCGCTGTGGGTTCCAGCCCTCCAGCTCACCCGAGAAATGAGGTGCACCCTGCCATCGCCCGGAAGCAGGAACACATGTGGAGTGGGCGGGGCAGCAGCCACGGAGGGCCACGTGTGATCATGGTGGCTCTGGAGGCCGCTTTCCTGTCTCAGACCAGCAGAGTCCTGCTGCTCAGGGTGTTCGGGTAAACAGCACAGTAAGGCTTTTAGAGTCGGGCCCTGGAACTGCCAGGGTACATGTACCCTGCTCCCAGGAGACAGATATGTGGCCTGTGTCTTGGGTTAGAGCTGCCCGTACAGGGCCATCTTGGTGCCAGTGTGGCTGCCCGTTGCCGCCACCATGGCCAGATGCCGCTGCCACCTCAGATGTGCCATTTTCCCGGGTCTCCCAGTCCCCATGTGTACAGAGCAGCAGCTGCAGACTGGGGTCCTCGTGCCCCCCACTGGGCAGGTGTGGGGTGCAGGGTCTGCCTGGGGCGAGGGCAAGGGCTCCGAGCTCCCTGCCCAGTGGCCCTGGGCCTCACTCCCTAGGCGAGGAGAGGAAGGTTTGCAGGCAGCGCCTGCCGGCTGACCGCTCCGCCTACCCCTCCCCCTCCCGCAGACTTCTCTGTGGCCCAGCTGCTCCGGGGCACGCTGAGTGCCGCCCACTACCGTTTCCCTGTCCGCGGGGACAGCTACATTGAGATTCCCAGCGAGGCCCTTCCCGGCCGAGGTACGTGCCGCCTGCCAGCCGTGGCCCCGGGCTGTTCTCCAGGCCCAGGTGAGCCCTGGTGCCCACGTCACACAGCCTCCCCCAGGGTGAGCGCCACGCTCGGCTGAGCCGGCTGCGTGAGAAGCGCGTGTGCCCCGGCGGGCCGAGTGTGCGTGGCCAGGCCACTGCTCCTGCTCAGGACGAATGTGCTGGGCGGGGCTCGGTCCAGGGCCGGTTCCTCCTGCACCGTCCAAGTCAAGTCCCCGGAGCACAAGCGCCCTGGTCCCAGGAGACAGACACGCGGCCTGTGGGTCACGGGTCCACGCAGAGGCTCGGCCGCCTGGAGCCTTGTCCTCCCCCACCCCGTCCTGAGAGGAGGGTCTGCCTCTGCAGCCCCCGCCTCCCCCCGGCCCATGTCCTCGCGGGCCTGGCCAGGCCCTCTCCGTCCTCACTGCCCAGAGGCCGTGCTGAAGGGGCCCAGGGCTCTGGCTGCCTCTGCGGGACTCGGGCCGTGGTTCCGGGGGGCGCGGGCTGCTCGGGCTGCTGCGGGTGGCGGAGCCCCCCGTGGGACCTCGGGCTCCTCCTGCTCACACGAGTGTTGACAGTGCTGCCTCCGCTGGTCCCCAGCCTGCACCACCATCGTGGGCCTCCTCTACCACTCCATGCACCACCACGTGAGCGACATCCCCCCGGCTAGCACCAAGTGAGTTTCGGGGGTCTTGCGGCGGGGGGCAGGGGCTCTGGGTCCTGGGCAGCCGGTCACATGCCCTGGGACCTCACTGCCCACCCCGGTGCCCACTGCTGTGTGGGGTCAGCACACCCTGGGAGGGGCTCAGGAGCCTCTGAGTGACCTTGGACCAGTGACTTAACTGCTCTGAGCCTCGGTTTCCACATCTGTGGGACGGCAAGATGGCGCCGTCTGCCTATGGGTGGATTCCCTCGCTCCTTCAAGCACTTACTCCTCAGGGACGTGTGTGGGGAGGAGCTGGGGGCACAGACGGGCAGGGAAGGGCCCAGGTCCGGGGCAGGAGGGCAGCTCTGTGGGCAAGCCCTGCCTCGCGTGCCCAGGGCCCGGGTGCACTCCCTTGACAGCGGAGACTGGCCAGGTGACCACAGGGGGTCCTGGGAGGGGCTGCCCACCTGTGCGCTTGTCCTCCCGGCCGGTCTTGCATCTCTCCTCGGATCCGAGGGCTCCGTGCTCCGCGTGCCCAGGAGCAGAGCTGTCCGGGCCGTAGGTCCAGCCTCACGGCGTCTCCGGCCCTGCAGGAGCCTCAGCACGTGAGGGCCCAGCCCGCATCCTGGGCCGTCAGACGAGCAGCCAGGAAGGTAGCTCTGGAGCCAGGCTGCCGTTCTGCTTTTAAACTTTGCGCGCACGCGCGCACACACACACACACACACACACACAAAGTTGTGTAGACTTTGGGGACAGCAGCATTCTCAAGCAGAAGAGTCAGGGTGACCTGGTGACTCACTCACGGGTGTGGGGCCTTCAGACTGCAGACAGCGTACTCCAGTCGGGTTGCTGGGAAAAGCCAGCTGAGGGAGGGCCAGGGTGCCCACTGTCCAGGGCCCCACATGGGTCCTGGAGGCAGCAGTGTGGGCATAGCAGAGGTGGGGAGCGGAGGTGGGTTTATTGGGTCCGACACTCGGACACTCCCCTGGCACCAGTTTCGGGGACAGTTTGACCCAGTGTCCAGTGGCATCACTGGCTCCCGCCCTCGCCTCTCCTCGGGGAAGACACCCTGCCCCGTTCTCTCCCCACAGATGGTCAGCCACTCCCTGGGCTTGGTCCTGTAGGACAGGTGTCCGGCCAGAGAAGGGGCGTCTTTCTCCCGCCTCCCCTGAGCCTCTCGCCCCTCCCTGGGCATGGCCGAGCCCCGACCGGAACAGAGGCCTGCACCCTTGAGTGGGGCCACTTGACCTGGGGGCCTGAGACAGCAGACGCCCAGCGCCAGCGTGGAGACACCACCGCGTCCTCACGCCAGGGTGCAGGCCGGCTGGGGCTCAGGCAAGGCTGTGACCCCGCCCCTCTCCCCCAGAATCCCGGAGGCGGCGAGCTGCAGAGCCGGCCTGCTGTCCGCCGCCAGCCCACTCATCTCGCTGGCAGTGCGCCCCCCACCTCTACTCTCCCGGAACCTCTCAGGGTCGCCCCTGGTCTCTGTGCACCTCAGACACAGACTGGTGAGTTGCTGCGAACCCTCCCGCGGCACGCAGTCTGCCCAGCGCGAGGCTGTCCGGGTGCCGGGGCCCCTTCCCCGCAGCCCTGAGTGACCGCAGGGGCAGCTGCTCAGTGGACACGGGGTCGGTCGTGTGAGGGGTCGCTCGGTGGCCTTCTGGGACGTGTGCAGCCTTCGTGTCTCGGGTTCGTGACGAGTGTCCTGCGTGGAGGAGGGGCGCGGGTCATCCGGCTCCCTCCCGCTGTGCCACAGCATCAGCAAGGAAGGCTCTGCCACTGGAGGCTGGTGGGCGGGGCCGCCGTGGCGGGCTGCAGTGGCCTGGTCCCCTCTGCAGCCCCAGCTGGGAGAAGGGGCGGGCCTGCTGCGGGCTGAGGCTCGGCGAGGGCGGGGCCACCTCCATGGGGCGTGGCCAGCCCTGTGCCCCGTGCTGGGTCCTCTCCCGGTGTGCAGGGGAGAGAAGGCTGCTCCCGGGGTTTCCAGGCCAGGCTGGGCCCGGGCAGCGGGCCGTGGGCGGCGGGAGCGCTGGGGCGGGATGGCCCCTGAGGAGGCGGAGAGTTTCTGAGCAACTGGCTCAGAACCAGGACATGGTGCCAGCCAGACTGCAGGCGCGCGCTCACCCACTACACATGCAGCTCACGCACACCACACTCACCGTTACACACAAAGTCCCACTCAGCACACACCTCTGACTCCATCGCACGTAGTGCGCATATCCCCACATACTTAGCGCACTGTACCCGCGGGCGCCCACGCGCAGTTCAAACCCCGTCACAAAGCCATGTTGCTGTTGGTACTCACATGCCTGCCCACCTGCCCCGTGTGCTCAGCTGCCGTGGTCTGCGTGGTGCGGAGCGGCAGCGACTCCCCGTGCCCTGGGCTTCCCCGCCGTGCCGCCCTTGTGCCCTGCCTTCCTGGCCCCCTACTCCGCATGTCCCTCCCCGGGTGCCGCGCACCTGCGGCCCGTGGTCCTGGCGCACCGTTGTCCGACCCCCCTCAGTGTCCCAACTGTCCCCAGACCCACCTGGCACTCTGGAAAGGGCACCATCTGGAGCTGTGCCCTCCTCCCTGCCCCCGCAGTGTGCCCCTGGCAGCACCCTTCTGAGGTGGCCGAGGACAGGGAGAAGGGGGCTGCCCTTCTCTCTGGGACCTTGTGTCTGTGCGTGTGCATCTGTGCATGTGCGTGCAAAGCGTTTGTGGAGCTGTCATGTGTGGTCTGTGGCTGCGGACCGGCCCGACGTCCATGCTGCCGGTGCGCTCAGTGGTGACTGAGGGCCCTGGGAGCGGCACGGCTGGTGCCTCCGCCCGGGGCAGGAGCCCAGTGCCATGGGACGTGTGGGCAGAGGCCCCGGGGAGGGCAGAGCCTGGAGCCCACGGCTGGCTCCTTCACAGGGGCAGGAGATCTCCACGGCGCCCGAGAGTCCGGGAGGCGGCTGCAGACCCAGCCGTGCTGCCATGCGTGTTATGGAGATGGGCACTTTCCTCTGGCAGAGCAGCGGGCGGGTGCCGAGGGCATCGCTGTGTAGAAGGCTCCTGGGGCCTGGGCAGCGCCTCCGCCCGAGCATCTAGCAGGGCGCTGCTGGCTGCTGGCCACCCCCACCCCCGGCAGTCCGCACGATTGACAGAAGCCAGTCGAAGATGCACTTTTGTCTCCTGTGAAATGTGAAGGTGCCAATTTGAAAACCAGAGAAGAAGAAAGGGTGGACTAAATGCAGGCCCTGCTTTAATGATTGGTTACTGTAGCTATTTTTAACAAAGCAAGTCTTTGAATAGGAATCTTGCCTCAAGAGAGGCAGAGGGGAATTTTTGTAGTACCAGGGAGGATGGTAATTAGAGCGTGTCATAGCCAAGCCTCGATGGGGACCTGAGGTTTCTGCTTTGAAGGTCGCCTACGTGTCCCTGCCGACCTGTCAGAGCAGCGCTGTGTGCAAGGGACCGCTCTCTGTGAGCTGTCATCCGGGACCTGTGAGCACAGAGGTCCTCGCCAGGCCGGACACCCCACATCCGTCTCCCAGTCCGGTGAAAGCAGCACGCTGTGGGGTCCTAGCATGGGCTGGGTCGGGTCCACTGAGGCTGAGGCCTGAAGGCCTGGCCTGGCCTCTTCTGGAGGCCCAAAGAGGTCGGGTGGCCCCCAAGGCCCTGGACGTAGGCACAGGCTGCCTGCCCGGGGCTGTGGGGAATGCGCTCAAGCCTTGCTTCCCCTTCGGGTGGCAGAAGACGGCCAGCACGGAGGTCTGCCCGGCGCCCTGGTGTCTGCCCCCCACCGCTGTGCCTGCTGCGCGCTGCGGATGGTGCCTGAGTCCTCGCAGCAGCCGCAGGAGTCGTCCTCGGCGCGGTATCTCTGTGTGGCTGACCACCGCAGGCACCGTTTGATCTGTGGCTGGTTGCTTCCTGTGCAGACTGCTGAGCGTGGCCCTCCTCCCTGCCCCGCAGCGTGCCCCTTCGGTGCGCTTCCGGCTTGGAGTCCTCCAGCCCGGGTTCAAGGTGACACCAGCAGGGGCGGGCTTCCCGCGTGGCAGGGCTGTGGCTTCCGCCAGGGTTTCTCCAGATCTATAGTGGCCGAGGGCGTGTTTCACGTGAGTGAAATTGCCTTCCTTGCTCGGGTCGTGCTTTAGTGCCCTGGAACCAGGTGTGCCTGCTCTGCAGACTGCAGCACCTGACTGATGTGGCTAGTGACATGGGCATGCGTGCACACACATGCACACACGTGCACACACTCATAGCTCATGTTGTCTGAGCCCCCGCCAGTCAGAGGACAGCCCTCGACATCCTGCGGGGCTTGTGCTGGGGTGTCCGAGGGGCCCCCTGCGTCTGTGTCCTCTGCACCCATCTTTGCGGCCAGTGCGTGGTCGCCGACCCTCTTCTGTTCTCACCCAGCGTGTTCCGTGTCCTCGGGACCACAGGCAGCACCCAGGAGCCTTTGTAAGCCCCGGCTCTCCGGCATGACTTCCCGGGAAGGGTGTCTGGCCGCTGGCTGCGCCGTAACCCCAGCTCAAACTGGCTTTGGCGCTCGGCAGATGCCCGGGCCTCTCTGGAGTCCAGGCCCGCGTCTCCATTCGGGCTGATGGCTCACAAGTCCACCACCGCCCGATGGCGAGGGCCGGCTCTTCCCGAGCGGCACCGCCCCTCCCCGCTGCGGTAGGAGAATGCTTGCGTCCGGCGCCTGGTACTGCGCCAGTTTACCTGACCCACCTTCCTTGGCTTTTGCCTGAAGTCGGTGCTTTGAAGGGTTACTAGCCATCCAGATTCTCTCTTTTACAATTCTGTCTGCTGCTATATTTCCTTACTGATTTTTAGGCACTCTCTATATTGCCGGTCTGAGTCATCTGAAGAGTGTATGGGCTGTGAGCTCCTTCCTGGACCGGGTCCGACCTTTTGCTTTTTTGGTGTCTGCTGATGAACAGCAGCTTTAAATTTGAATGAAACCCAGTTTGTGAAGCTCTTCTGACGCTCACTGTCCTCTGCGTTCTGGTCGGGGAATCTCGCCTGACCCAAGGCCACGAGAAGTCCCTGCGTGGCCTAAAACATCGATTGCTTCCATTGCTGTCTAGATCGATGGCCCTCGCCTAATTGTGTCTGTGTGCGCTGCGAAGTGGGGCTGCGATTTATCCTCCCTGCACGCAGATCCAATTTACCCGGCGCCACTTGGCTGCAACATAAACCTTCCGCTCACACCCCGTAAATCAAGTCACCTTTCCCGGTGGCCCGCCTGGACCCCCCTCTGCGCCCTGTCCCCCTGGAGTCGCCGTAACTTCGAGGCTCTGTGCTGAGGCCCAAGCCCAGCCCTCGCACGCCCTCCTGCCTTGCTCTTCAGGTGCCTCGACCACTTCTGGTGACTGTGCATTCTGAAGTTTGAAGTTTGGTTTGAAGCTGCCCTTGGAGGACGGCTGCGATCGACAGCCTTCTTGAGTGGCTCATCAGCACCCATTTCCTACATTGTTTGAAACTCTGACGCTCAGAAAGCCACATCTGGCTGTTACTTTCATTTGTGTCCCTTTGAATGCTGGGAGGCCGGATATCTGTCCCCGTGAATCAGCCATCTGCGCTTGTCCTTCCCCCCGTGCGCCGCCTACTGTCTTTCTGATTGCTGGGCGGGAGCGCTCACTTCCTCACTGGCTTCCAGAGCTCCCTGCTCTGCGTGGACAGCGGCTCCACCGCGCAGCCTCACAACGGTGGCAGAAACACAGAGTCCTCACAGGCCTGCAGGCCAGATGTGCAGTGCCAGCCCTGCTGGCTCGAGCCGGCGGCTCACAGGGCCGCGCTCCTTGGGGAGGCTCAGAGCAGCTCCAGGCCCTGCGTCCCAGCTCCTGTCCTCCCTCCCACCCGCCCCTGTCCCGCCCCGCCCCTCCAGGCAGCGCTGTCTCAGGCCTTCCTGGGTGACCGGGCCCCGGGGTCGCCCCAGCCCCGGCTTCATTATGCAGAGAAGCCCTTTGCCGTGTGAACTTTCTGCAGAGCTGGGCTCTCGGGCATCTGTGCGGGCCACACGGAGCCCAGACTGCAGCCCTGTCCCCCTCCTGGCAGGGGCTGCAGTGGCCGGGCGAGGCGTGTGTGGCCGGGCGAGGCGTGGCCCACAGGTGGCAGGCGCACACACGGTGACTGGGGTGAGGGCGACTGGCTGCCTCAGCGGCCGGGGTCATAGCCCCTGCGCCCCTGTGTCCACCTGCCGGGCCGTGCGGGGACTTCGAGGGACCAGAAGCCAGGGCGGGACACATCCAGAAAGGCTCCTCGCCGCCTCTGCACGTCTGTCCGGGACAGAGAGCCCAGCTCTGTGCAGACGGCCCTTCTGGGTCTGTGGTCGTGCGGGCCTGGCAGCAGGGGCCGGGGCAGTGGGGCAGGGCTGCTTCCCCCGAGGAGGCCAGCTCTGGACACCGGAGGGCGGTAGCCGGCCCCTTCCTCTTCCTCCCTGTCCGCGGTGAGGCGAACGGCCTGGCTCTGCCACGTGCCCCCATCCGCTGCCATCTGCACCGAGCAGGCCGAGGCACAGCGTCCCCTCTGCAAGCGCCGTCCTACGTGGTGAGCACAGGGGCTGGTCGCAGTGCTGCCAGGCGGACAGACCCCCGGGGACGCCCGCAGGAGCAGAGGTGACCGCGGCATGCGTGGCAGCTGTGGGGCACCCGGGGACCCTGCGTCCCAGTCCCCACATGGGGCGGCGCTGGGAGGACACTGGGAGGCCCTGGCCTCTTCATGGGCCCAGGACAGCGACAGCCTCTGGGTCGACCTTCCTGAGGGCGTGGGCAGCGCCCGGGGCTGACTCTCAGCGCCCCTGCTGCAGGGGCGGGAGCGCAGGACGGTCGGCGGTTTGCCATCACCGCGAGCTCTCAAGGCTCATCGCTGTCATGGCTGGGCCCAGACCGTCACCACAGCGCCCGTCAGAGATGGGTCTGCCTCGCCCTCCCCGCCGTGACTCCTCCCTCTTGGTGGCCAGGCCGCCCCGGGCAGCTTGTCCTGCTCCTGCCCTCTCCGTTCTGTCCCGGCCCCGCTGGCAGCCCTGTCCCTTCTCCGCCCTGCTCTCCCGGCCTTCCCGAGCTCCCGGGCCGGTGTGGCCCCCACGCTGTCCTGCTGGCTGGGGCGCCTGCGTCCTCCGTGTCCCGGGACCCGCTCTCTTCCCGCTGCACCGCCAGCTCCTTGCACCTGTATAGCTCTGGGCACACGGGAGGCACCTTGGACAACGAGGGCACAGAGCTTGGGAGGTGAGGGACCCCTGCAGGGTGCCAGCAGGGAGGGAGCGGGCTCGCTGCTTCCCTGGGTGCCCCACGTGGAGCGCGCAGCTGGCGCCACGTCTGCGAGCTGGCCCCACACGGGCCCTCCGGCTGCACAGCACACCGGAGACCTGGCTCTCCTGGCCCGTCACGGAGCAGCGAGCGGCAGCCACCGGGGCGTGTGGCTGGTCCAGATGGACAAGCAGAGGGGCTGCGACAGCCAGTGGGAGTCAGAATAAAGGAGACACGTTCACCCCTCAGGCCCGCTGATGCCTGGGCTCGCCAGAGGCACAGGGCAGAGGGCGCGAGGGGAACAGGACGCGAGTTCTGCCGTTATTTTCAACATTTCTGAAAGAGCAGGGCAAGCTGCCAGGGTTATTCACACCTACCCCTATTCGGGGTGGAATTGTGCTACAAAATTAAGTCTCCTTGCTTATTGCACTAAACAAAGGCAGAACTACTTAGGTGTTAAGAATACACTAAACTTCAAGAGGCAGAGGCAGGAGGGTTGCTGAGTTCAAGGTTTGCCTGGGCTACATAGTGAGCTCAGGGCCAGCCTGAACTACAGAGACCCTGTCTCAAAACAAACAAACAAACAAACAAAAACACCTGTAATCCCAGTACCCTGGGAGGGTGAGGTAGGAGCATCATAGGTTTGAGTCCAGTTTGAGCAGTTTAGTGAAACTTTGTCTCAAAATTAAATGAGTAAGTAAATCAAAAGGGCTGGGCCTAGCTCAGAGTGAAGGCCCCGGGCTCAACCTTAAATGTCAAAACAGAAAAGAAAATGAAAAAATACAGCCAGGGGCTCTGCCACCCTTTCTGCCATGGCTGTGCGGGAATAAGGCTGTGGGCTCGTGTCTGTGGGTGAGCTCCCGACTTCGCACCCCAGGGCCAGGCTGCTGGTGGCTGCTGAGCTGCGCCGGGCAGGCTGGCCTGGGCTTTGTCCAGTCCCTCCCCCGACCCTCGCCCGGCTGGGTGCTCTCTTGCCCAGGGCCTCTCGGGGCCTTTTCTCTTCTTGACTGCAGCTCCTTGTCTAATGTGCCTACCGTGGCCAGGTAAGGAACTGCCAGGGGCGGGGCGGGCGAGAGGACGGGGCACGTGCGACCCCGGGCCCCTGGAAGCAGCCCCTGCACGTCACACGCCAGCTCCCCTGGCGGTGTGTGAGGACCCGCCTCTGCACAGACACCGCGGGTCCAGCCCCACGTGTGCGGGGTGCTCCACGCCCTGCCTGGCCTGGCCGGGTGCCCTGCTGTGGCCAGCTCTGCCCGTGGTCACTGCAGCACTGCGTGTGGCTGGGGTGTCGGGGACAGAGTGAAACCCAGGGCTTGGGCCACACAGAGTGGCGGTCGCGGGGGCAGAGGTGGACCTCTGGAGCAACGTGGTTACCCCCCAGGCTGGAAGTGCCCGGTCCCACTGAGAGGGGCCGCCGGGCACTCCTCCAAGCACGGGGCCCACCTGTGGCCAGCAACAGGGCCGTGCACTGCACGGGCTGAGCAGGCTCGGGGATGGAAGGCCAGCAGTGGGCGGCTTCCTGGGGGGTGCGGGCATTGGCCAGCACGGTGGGCAGTGGGGCCAGGCGCTCCCTAGCACTCCTGCTTCCCAGGGGGTGCGTTTCCTTCCAGCCCACCCTGGGGTTGTGCGCGGCCCAGACGTGCACAGGGTTCGAACCCACAGCTCTGGGGGGTACAGGGCTTCCCCTCCTCTCGCAGCCCCGGGCTGCTCATATCCCACTGGGCATGTGCCAGGCCACCACAGGGTGGCTTCCTCCCAGGCTCCAGGCTGCTGGCTGCTGGCTGGCAGAGAGCGAGCCTCTTCCAAGTAAAAGCTTTCCGCAGAGCAGGCACTGCGCCGGAAACAAGCTGGCAAGGTTTTCGTGGCCTGGGAATGGCAGGTGATTGTTGCGGAAGCAATTGGTCACGACCCCGCGGTAGCCCCATAAATAGGGCCATTTTTCCGAACTTCCACAGTGGTGATTAAAGTGAATAAACTAGAGCATCGCCGGGCCCAGGGACAGATCCCAGAAGAAGCCAAAGCAGGGAGGCAGCGTTTCCAGTTCTCCCAGGCAGGCTTGGCTCCGTCTGCGAAGGCCTTTGCTCCACATTTAACCTGGGCACAGCGGGGTCAAGGGCCGGGGAATCCGGGTTTGCCGACTTGCACGCTGCCCTGCGGTCCCCAGAGCCATCCATGCTGCGGACTTGGGACTTCACAGTGGTTGGTGGCAAAGGAAAGACTTAGCTGAGGCTTTGGTGTGTAGTTCCTGCCTCCGGCGTTTGCCTGCGTTTCCGGCTCAGCCTCCTGGATTCCCGGTGCCCCTCGCGGGACACAGTCCGCTCCGTTGCCCTAACCCCCGGCCCTCCTGTCACTGTCAGTCAGTTCCATCTCCTGACTCTCCAGGGCTGCCCTCATGGCTTGGCTAAGGTGCCGGCTCTCCGGGGAGCAGAGGCCTCTCTAGCAGGCTGTGGTTGCCTGCAGTTCCAGGCCCGCCGGACCGGTACGCTCCGCCACGGGTGGTTCTTTCCTGAGCTGCCAGCAGAGCCCTCAGTTCCTGACCTGATCATCACTACTCTTGAGCTGCCGAGTTTCGGGGCTCCCTCTGGCACGCATCCTTCCGGTGCAGCTCCGGGCACTTTGCCGACTCTGCCATGGCTTTCCCTCCTCCAGGGCAGCCAGGAAATGCCCTCTACTGAGACCCAGGGAGGCAGGAGCCCTGCCCGGTGCGGCTCTCAGGCCTGGCCTGGCTGACGTAGGTGCCCCAGGAGCTGATCCCCAAGGTGGCCTTGGGTGCCAGCTGGTTCTGTGACTGTCTTGGACCTGGGTTTCATGACTTCATGTTTCTTTTCTGTTTCTCTTCACAAAGATTTCCATTTTCCAACCTGTCTGTCTCTTGTTTAAGTTTATTTGGTTCTTAGAGAGATGCGTTCGTGGGAGCAGCACTGCGGTGCCCGAGGGACCCTGCCAACCGCTCCATGGCTGCTAGGCGCTGCGCGCCGATTCCCGGGCTCTGTCTTCCTCTCCGCGTCTCCGCACGGCCCCAAGCCCTGTGACTCACGGAGTACCAACGAGCTCTCGGATCTTTCCTCCGAAATGTAAATTCTGTCTGGCTAGACCTGCTTGGTTTCCTCCCTGTGGATGCTCATGGATTTTGTATCAATTAGGCAAATTTATTGCAGCATTCACGGGAGCTGCAGGCGTGTGCGATCACTGGGCTCTTCCTTGGAGGGAAAGATCCTCTAATTAATGAGTTAAGTAATCCAAAATGATCAGAAGATACAGTGCATGTTTGGCCAAGAATGACAGGCCGGGTGTGCTGGAAGAGGGAGGGTTCTGCGGAGGGGGTGGGTGGCGTGTTTACTACTGGGGTGCCTTATGTAAATATCACCACATTCTGTGATCACACCTGGTGTGCATTTCTGGTGTGTGTTCGTTTTGCCTCTGTGTGGGAAGCAGGACTTACTTTGTGAAAGTTATCCTGTGGGTCACGGGAGAGAGAATCTCCGGAACGAGCTGTGTGCCGTTACCAACATAGGAGTGGGGTGGGGAGGCACCCGGGAGCCGGGCTCACACGAAGCAGGAGCAGAGGGGGAGATGGCGACGGGGATGCCGCAGAGCGCGGCGGCGGCAGCCACAGGGTGCCCCCTGCGGCCCAGGCGGAGGGAGACCAGAAGTCGCCTGTCCACGCGCAGGCCGCAATGTCCACGGCCACAGGGCGGCCGGGCCTGGTGCGCACTGCAGAGGGAGCTCCTGCTTGCCTGACACCCTCGGCCGCGAGCGTGTGTTTCTGAGGCTCCAGCAAGCGCGGAGCCCTGCGCTCTGTTCTGGTTGTGGACGTGTGTCGGGTTCGCGGGGCGTCCTGGCTCCGGCGGGATCCCGAGTCCTGGCCGGAACAAGGGCCGCTGGGATGGGTTTGGGGCTGTGCCTTTCACCCGAATGAGGAGCTCTCCAGAGGCCAGGCCAGCAGGCGGGCGTCCTGCCGCCAGCCTCGGGGGTGGGCCAGCGGAGAGCTCCGCGGGTCAGCGCTGAGGCCGGATGTGGGCTTCGCTCTTTCTTTCGTACACAAAAGAGAACAGGCACAGGGTGCGTCACGGAGGAACGCTAGCCCGCGTCCAGGGCGAGTGACTGAGGACACAGATAGCACAGGGCAGGGCGCGACCTGGGGGAGAAATAATCCAGGGGAGCCCAAGGGGCGAAGCCGGCAGCCGCTGGACAGGGCAGGAGCCCGGGGACGGCCCTCTGGGGACCCAGCCCTCACCTCCGCGACACCTGGCACTGGGGGCAGTGTGTGTCCAGTTGATGGAAAAGGCTGCGACATCCCCGGATGCTGGCACCCCAGAGCCATGTGCCAGTCTTGGTGGTTCATGGGTCTGGGTTCCCTGTGCTGCCCATGCCGGAGTGGGGGAGGATCGTTGCCAGCTATTCTGGTCCTGCCCACCACGCTTTGAGTAGGAGGACTGAGTCAGAGGGACGGGCGTGGCCCGCAGCATGGGCATGTGTGAGGTGCAGGTGGCCGTGTGGCACCCAGGGGAAGAGGTCTGACGGCCATGCGCGATTCCCTTCACCCCTGCTGGCACTCAGAGGAGGCCTCCTGGGGGCCGGGCAGCACCTCCAGGTCCTGGTGCCAAGAGCCTTGGTGGCCAGAAATGGGCCCAGAAATGGTGCCAGGGGCAGAAGTGGCGAGAGCCACAGGGCGGCACACATCCTGGGACTGCTGAGCGGCCGCTGTGGCTCCGAGCTGCAGAGACGGTCTCGCGTCTGAGGCCGATGTCGGGGAGAGGGCGGGGCTCCAGGCTCTGTCTCCTGCCTAGGACCCCTCTCTGTGGCCCTCCTCCTGTGAGGGTCACCCCAGTCCAGCCCACCCTGGACCTCAGTGCAGCGGGGACCCCGCTTCCAGAGGACTCGCGCTTTGAGGCCAGGGTGGCTGAGCGTTCCGTGGGACACGGGTCACACACCCTGCAGGATGTTCCTGTCTTCACACCCCACGCGGCCTGGTGCCGAACCTTGTTGCCTTCCTGGCCTCGAGCGTGGCCGAGACCCCAGGACGGGGTCAGGGTGACGGCAGACCTCACGCCCCATGTCCCGGAAGTGGAGGGCACCTGGCATTCGAGCGGCCTGAGCCCCGGGACAGGGCCGACCGGCTGGCCCGGCCAAGATGTTTCCCGTCTCCAGTTTTCGCAAGGCCGATGACGGCCTGGCATGGTTTGGGGTTTGCTCAGCTTCTGGACTCCACGTGCTTGTGTTGTGCCAGTTTGAGGAAACCCAGTCATCAGTTTCTGGAAAGTCCTCTTGGCTCGTGGGATTCGGATGACATGGACGCTGTGTCACTGCCCCAAAGGTCCCCAAGGTTCTGTTGATACTTTTGTCTGTTTCTGTTGTTTTCTTCTTCAGATTCTTTCAGCTGTTCTTTGCTCTGCTCTATTTCGCTTTGATCCTATTCACTGAAATTCTTATTTCAGCTTTGTGTTTTGCACATGTAAAATTTCCATTTGAGTCTCTTTGCATCTTGTGTTTGCCGGAACTCTGCTTTTCCAGTGCGAGTGTTTGCGGCTGGCGGCATGAGCACGGTGAAGGCTGCTCAGGGTCCTTGCCAGATGATGGGTAGTGCCCGCACCCCCTCAGGTACCAGACGGAACCGCTTAAAAGACAAAGGCAGTGTTTTCTTAGTCGCTCTCTTCCCTGGGACACAGTACCCAGCCCCGCAACTTGAAGGAAGAGAAGTTTGCTTCGGCCCACAGTGAAGAGGCTCAGTCCACGGAACGCTGCTCCCGACATGGCGGGCAGGAAGTAGAGAAGAGGGGAGAGGGAGGGAGGGACCCCCGGCCTCCCCCACCTGCGGGCAGCAGTCAGCTGCAGTGCTGTGACCCTGCCACTTTCCAGAGGCTCCCCCGGCGTGGGACACCTGGGCATGTTTGGTTCTGAGCCGTAACATGCATTTGGGCCGATGAGTCCAGGGTTCGTGGCCGTGGCCGTGGCCGTGGCCTGTGGGAGGCCAAGCCCTGTGGCAGGGGCCGTGGGCAGGAGGCCGCTCGCCTCTGGCGTCCGAGAGCAGATGAGGAGCAGAGTGGGGGAGGGGACGTGCGCATCTGTCTTCCCCTGGCGCGAGTTCCAGAGTGACCGTCAGCCCTGGGTGGGACCGTGCTGAGCTCAGAGCCTCCACCCAGGCGCTTCCCGAAGGCCGCCTCTGCCCACTGCCACGCTGGGACCCAGGCTCTGCCAGAGAGCCTCTCGGGCACCCTCCATCTGCCCTGGCAGGCAGCGCCAGTGTTCGTTGGCTCCGTGTCCCATGGGGGCCCCTGGCTCTCCGCCCACCCTTCCTCTCTGATGAGGGCCTGTCAGTCATGCCCGTGGCTCCCCGTGGCCCCCGGGGTGCCAGGCGTCACATTACGGTCTTGCCACCCAGCCAGCCCAGTGCCCAGGGACGCGAGGACTTTCACGGCTGCAGCCTGGGGGCCGAGTGCTCAGGGGGAGGCGCCATGCCAGGCTCGGAGCACCGGCTGCAGGGGCCACCCCAGCTCACAGGGAGGGGTGGAGGCGCCTGCATCCCACACCCCGCCCGTCCCGGAACGTTCATGGCGCAGGGCCTTCCCTAGGTGGACACGCGCAGAGGCCCCGTCCAGGTACGTCCCGTCCCTTCCTCCTCCCTGGGGCCTCAGCACAGATGCACCCGGAGGACGAGGGCCTTTGTCGCAGCCTCAGCCTCTGTGCCAGGCCCCGGGAGCCTCCGTGGGACTCGGGCTGGGCAGAGATGAGGAGGGTCCTGTGGGTCCAAGGTGGACCATGGCCTCTTGGAACGACGGCCATCAGTGACCCTTACCCTCGCCTAGCTTAAGGACTCCCTGTCCCTGTTGTGGTGCGGAGGCCAGAGCAGCTTGGTACGGTGCCTCGCTCGGCCCGCGCTGTGCCCTCCAGCCGGAAGCAGCTCACGGGAGGCTCAATGCTGACTCAGCGCTCTGGCCTGTTCCTGGGTCAGGACAGACTCCGGGAGGCTGAGAGGCCTGGACAGAGCCGAGCACACCCAGGGTCCCCCTTGGCACCCACGGCGACATCTGTGCATGGGGCCGGGCCACGGTAACGCCAGCGAAGCCCTGGACCCACCCAGCAGCCCTGGGGTGCAGGCTCTAAACTGCCCCAGGGGTTAGGACCCTCCCGCGGCGCTTCGTCCGTCCCGCGTTCCTGCCCCCGGGAGCCGGGCGGTCCCTTCTCCGTCTCTACATTCTGCCACTTTGGGAAAAGCGCAGGTGACTCGGTAGCACCGAGAGCAGAGGGCTGGGGGCTGGGCGCTCCGCGGCCTCGCCTCACCCCTGTCCCCGTCAGCTGTCCTCGCATAGCGTCCGTCTCTCTGTCACCTGCCTGTTTCCGCTGCTGTCGTCTGTTAAGCCCCTTCACCGTCAGCCGTCCCCGCCGGCTGTCACCCGCCGTCTCCCCGTCCCACCCGCGTGTTCCCCGTGTCATCTTCTGCCCCTTCTCCACACCGAGGCCCCCGGCCGTCCCCGGCGCCCTGCCCGTTCTGAGTCCCTCCGTGGCCGTGACTCTGCCGGGCACCAGGCTGGCTCCGGAGGGCGCCCAGCAGTGGCCTTGCCCAGGGTGAGCGCACGGTCTCGTTCCTGCCGTGCCCCAGAGCCGCCACCGATTGAGCCGGGCCGGTCGCCCGCCGACCGCTATGCGGGGTGACGTCCTAGTGCAGAGCAGCGGGAAGGTGCGCGGAGGCCCTGGGGCCTGGCGGGGAGGGCTGAGGGCCGGTCCTGGGCAAGGATGCTCTGTGGGCCCCGCCCCGGGCCAACCCGGGCTTCCGGCTCTGCGCTCCGGCTCATGGGGTGCGGTGCACACGGCCGCTCTGCACCCTGATGCCCTCGCACTCGCGGCCACAGCACCTCTGCTTCTCTCGGATCTCACAACCTGGGCCGCGCGTTCGTTTCTGTAAGCTGTGCCCAGCGCCTCCTGGACCAAGGTCCGACCAGACAAGTAAATGAACACGTGGGTCTTCAGACTTAAACACTTCGCCGATTTTGTGACAAGGACACAGGAAGAAGAAAAGCCTTACTCTGAACGCCGGGGTGGCTCACGCCGCAGTGTGGACGTCAGGCGGATGCGTGGCCCTCCACGGGGCTCGGGCCGTGGCTTTCCCTGCGCACTGAGCCCGGCAGGGTGCTCCCCCGGGCCGGCTCCCTCTCGGGCGTCCTTGGGGTCTCTGCCGGGCCGCGTCCCTGCTCCTGAGCGTGTCCTCGGGCGCAGCAGGACGTGGCGCTCCGTGTCCTGGGAGGTGCGTGTCCCACCTGGCCGTCCACCGCCCCGTGGCTCCGGGAGAGGACAGGGCCCCACGCGCCTCTCAAGTCGCGGCCGGGTGGCCTCACGTCTCTGATGTCAGTCAGGTGGGAGGCAACGGCCCTTCTAGGAAAACGCAGCCTCCTGGGCCAGGAGAGGCCAGGCGCTGTTGTCCTGGTCGGCTCTGGGGTCCCGGGGGGCTCTGCGGGCGGCAGCCCTGGGCCGTGGGTCAGGCGGCTACTCCGGGGTCCTTCAGGGCGGAACGGCCCCGAGCGCTGAGCGACGCTCCCTGCTGCCGTCGGAGGGCGCCGAGGCGCTCAGGGTCCCCGGCCGCCGGGCAGCAGTGGCCGTGAGGCCGGCCCAGCTCTGTCCGTCCCGTGGAGGCGGCTCCCCACACCTGCGGGTGGCCACGGTGGGCCAGCGTGAGCTCGTGGGAGCGGGACGCCGTCGTATCTCATTGTTTTTATACTCAGTGCGGAAAGGGGAGGCTGGAAACAAGCCCTAATGTGACAGGAAAGTGCAAATATTTTGAGTAGGCTAATGAGTGGAAATTATCTCCTACGTTACTGTTCATGACCGTGGCGGGTGGTAACCAGGAGGGGCCACCTCGCTGCCGAGCCAGTTCTTTGCCTTCCTGTAAACACGGACAGAAGACACCTCGGGAAGTGGCTCAGGCTTCTGGAAGGCTGTGTGGTCCTCTCCCAGGCTGAGGCCGTCGCGAGGACACGGAGTGTGCGCGGGGCCCCGTCCTGGGGGGCAGAGGGCAGCCGGGCCGGCCCTGGGGCTGCGGCACACACGTGTCTGTCTCCTGCTGGGGCCCGGGCGACCCTGCGCTGGGAGGACCTGGCGTCGGTCTCCCGGGCCGGCACAGTGCACACTGGGCTCTCCCGGCCAGCGCCCCCGGGCAGGGCCTGCAGACCTGGGCTCTGTCCCTGCGGAGCAGCTGGGTACTGCCAGCCCAGCGGGCCTCACGCCAGTCTTGCGGGCTCCTGGGGCCATGCGTGGCCCCCGGCTGCTGCTGTGGCGGCCCCTTGTGAGCAGAGTGGCAAAAGTGGACACTGCTGGGACCCCCTGGGCCCACCTGGCCCGCTTCAGGTCTCCAGCCTCCATCCTGCCTGCCTGCCGACCCTGACCACCTGGAGCAGGGCGGGCGCTTGCCGATGCCACACACCGTGCTCCAGGCTGGGCACCCAGAGCGCCCAGGCACTGAGGGTCACTCAGGAGCATGGCGCCCAGAGCCCACTCTCCTCTGAGCAGGGTGTCCAGCCCCTCTGCACGCCCAGCCCTCTCTGCAGATGCTGGGCAGGGGGCACAGCGCCCACCACCTAGGCTCATCTCTCTCTGTGCCCTGGGCCGGAGCAGCCCTGCCATCTCCTCTGTCCTCGCCAGCCAGACTTCCTCCCGAAGGTCATGCCACCGCTTTGCTTTCCTGAGGGCACATAGCTGGCTGTTGGCAGTGCGATGAAAGAGCAAGCATTGGCCTTTCCGCTCTGAGGCTCGGCGTTGGCCTCAGAGACGAGGGAAGGTCAGCTCCAGCCGTGGAACTGGCCGTGGCTGGAGCGCCACGTAGGCAGGACTCTAGGGCGAGTGGAAGTTTGTTCCGAGAGGAGAGGGCGGGGCGCGGCAGTGTCCCAGGCGGCTCCCGGGGCAGGGTGGGGCGGCCGCACCCTGGAAGGAGGGCAGGCGGGCCTCTCAGGGCTCCTGCTGCCCCCTGCGGTTTCCGCCCAGCCCGGAGGGGCCCGCTGACCCCTCAGGCTCCGGCTGCCCTTGCCCTCTGGACCCCGACGGGAGGCACGGGCGCCCCATCCCTGGCGGGCAAAGGCAGCAAGGACCTTCCTGGCCCCAGGCTCCGCAGAGCCTGAGTGGGACACGTGCTGTCGCCGCAGAGGTCAGTGGGCGGGCCGGGCGTGGGGCGTGGCGACTGCTGTCCGGCCGTGCGTCCCCTGGCGGCCAGGGACAGCCTCTGCCCTGCGCGGGCGGCTCGGACTCGGAGGCCGCTCGAGCTGCTCGCAGAGCCCTTGACGCAGACCCGGCCCTGCGGTGGCCCTGCGTCCTGCCAGGGGACCAGGCCGCGCTCGGGCCAGAGGGCTCCCAGCTGCGGCTGCGCCCGGCAGAGAGCAGTGTGGCGCTGCGCTGGGCAGGGATGCGGTGGCACCGCAGCCTCACGTCTGCCTGCCTGCCCCTGCCCGTCCGCTCGCCCGGCGGGTCAGAAAGCGGCCACTGCGCCACACACTCCAAGCCCGGCGCACGAGCCTGAAAGCTGTCATTCCTGCCACGCACGTGCCGCAGGGAGGGCGGGCCGGACGCGCAGGGTGGGCTGTGCTGTGGCCCCGGGCCGCGGGAGCGGAGAGGCGGGGGCCGCTGGGCAGGTGGCGCCGCTCTGAGGGGCCAGAGAGACCCTGCGGGCAGCTCTCGCCTGAGCAGGGCCGACAGGAGGCGCTGGGTGGCTTTCCTGGGGAGCCCCCGGTGCAGAGGCCCTGGGGTACCCCCTGGTTTGGGGCTGCTGGGGGAAGAGGAGAGGCGCAGTGAGATGGGCCACAGACCCAGCCCTCTCCGACCCCGGAGCCGAGGTGGAGAGTGGGCACCATGCCCCACTGCACCCCGGTGCCCCTCAGGGCCGGGCCCCGGATTCCCCAGGTACATCACCAGACATGTCTGTCTCTTTCCGCTTCAGGCTGGTGAGCAGATCTTCGACGGCGTCAATGGCAGCCACCGTGTCCTCCTGTACTGTGCCTTCCTGGACTTCAGGTACGGTCCTGCGGGCGGCACCGGGCAGAGCAGGCAGGGGGCAGAGGCAGGGCAGTGGGGCCCCGAGGGGCACGGTGCCACCTGGGTTCATCACGTAACAGCGGAGGAGGACAACGCGGCCACCTGGTGCTGCCATGGGGCAGGGTGTGGGGTGACGCCCCCTCCGGCCCCGCCGGGTGTGGGCCCCGCAGGACGCTGACCTTCCGCCCACTCATCAGAGACGCAGGTGCAGGCTGCTGCCTGGCAGGGGCAGGGTTCTGATGTCCAAGGGCTGGAGAAGCAGAGCCGACGTCCAGGCGCTCGAGTGACCCCGCAGCAGCGAAACGAAACAGACCCCAGAGCACCGCAGACCTCGGCGTGCTGGGGGTCAGGGGCGGGAGCCGGCCGGGCAAGTGGCAGCGGGCACGCCGTCGGAGAGGGGCACAGGCTCGGTCCTGCGGGGCGTGCAGAGGGCCGCAGCTGTAACCACCAACGCGGCCACGATGGAATCAGACTCGGGCTCCCCGGAAAGCTAACCGCAGAGCTTCCCGAGATCACAGCGCTATCGCGCGCAGCCCCAGACACGGGTGTGGGGTAGAGGCGGCTGAGTCTCTCATCAGCTCTGCGCTCCCGGGGTACGCTCTGCTTGGATCTGTGCGTTTCTGTATTTCACTCAGTTTAACTGTTGGAATTATTGAGGATTTTTGTGTCCGTGCTCATGAAGGAAATTGGTGCGTAGTTTTTCTTTTTCTTTTTTTTCAACGTCTGTGGCTTTCGTAGGGAAGCAATGGTGCCTGCGTGAGCAACACTTCGGAACCCTGTGGAGTACTTTGTGTAGAACTCCTGCCTTTCTTCCACGGTGTCCCAGTGGAGTTCACCAGGCAGACGCGCAGGCCCGAGCCTTCACGGTTAGCGGTTTTATAACTACACCTTCCAGTGCTTCCATCAGTACAGAACTATTTAGGGCACCTGGGACTGTTTAAATGAGTCTTAGCGGTTGATGCATTTTTAACAAATTTGCTCATTTATCAAAGTTGTTTAATTTATGAGCAGACCCAGAGTTGTCTGCTGTGTTCCTTTATCGACCTTTTCTCTGTTTATAAGCTGCAGTGATCTCTTCCATTTTTTATGTCTGTCATCGGCATCTTCTTTCTTTTCTCTTAGTCACTCTTGTCAGGAATCTATTTTATTATCTATTTTATATATATCTGTTTTATTTACTATTTCAAGGAAATGACTTGTGGTGTTATTGATTTTCCTCTATTACGTTGTGGATTTCATTGATTTTTGTTTCCATCTTTCATTTACTTCCAGAGCAGAGTTACTGACCATCGAAAGGTTTGACTTGCTCTTCTTTTAAAATTTCTTAACATAAAGAGTTAAATAATTGATGGGAGATCTTTATTTTTTTCTAACATAACATGTATGCCCTTAAATCCACTGGCAGTACTGACTCCCACAAATGTTGGTATGATATTTTACTTTTATCAAATTCAAAATGTTTTGAAATTTTCCTTCTGGCTTTCTTTTCCACCTGCATGTTATTTTGAGATGTTTCTAAATTTTCAAATAGCAATTTTCCTGTGATTTTTCTGCTATGGATTTCTAATTAATTTTTTATTACTTAAAGACATACTTTCTGGGCTGGAGATTTAGCTCAGTGGTTCCGGCGCCTGCCTCACAAGCGCAAGGTCCTGAGTTTGATCCCTCATAACCACATACAATGCTGGGCGTGGTGACTCACACCCACCAGCCATCAATACCACATACCACAGTGCTGGGTGTGGTGGCTCACGCCTGTCATCCCAGCACTCAGGAGGCAGAGACAGGAGGATTGCCGAGTTTGAGGCTTGCGTGGGCTACATCATGAGCTCAGGGCAGGCCTGAACTACAAAGCGAGACCCTGTCTCAAAAACAAAAACAAAAACAAAAAAAACATACTTTCTGTAACTTCAATTTTTAAGTTTGCTAGAAGTCATTGTATGACCCGGAATATGTTCAGCCTTGGTGAATATACGATGTATACTTGAAAAAAAATGAGTCCTTGATAGAGAATTCTATAAACGCTAGCAGGATCGGGTTGACGGATGGGTGTGTTCAGGTCTCCTATATTCTTATTATTTTCCTGCCAGCTTGTTCTATCCATTACGCTTGGCCCTTGTATCCTTGGTTTCTGAATTGATGGGTTCAGCAAACCCTGGGTGGAAAATATTTGGAAAGAAAAATTGCGCCTGTATCGACCATGTGCAGGCTTCTTTTCTGGTCATTATTCCCCAGGCAGCACAGGACAGCGGTGCCAGTTTACGGAGCGTTTGCCTCGTGCCCACGGGGCCCGCGTTTCTGTGACGCCCCCAAAGTGGCGGGGGGCGGAGGACCTGCTCGTGCTGCCTCTCACAGTGAGCCCAGCTCTTTTCCTTGGTGTTTTATGAGCCTACGGTTTCGTGAGCCATTCCCTGGCATCGCTGAGTTCAAACTGGGTCTTGTTTTTTGCCCAATCATGAAATTTCTGCTTTTGGTTGGTGTGTTTAGACAATGCTATTTAATGTAAATGTTGACGGGGTTGGATTAAAATCTGCTATTTTGCTAGCTGCTTCCTACATTCACTCTTTTTTTTTTTTTTTGCTTTTTGGAGACAGGGTCTTGCTTTGTAGTTCAAGCTGGCCCTGAGCTCACTATGGTGCCCAGGCAAGCCGCCGCGAACTCAGCAATCCTCCCGTCTCTGCCTCCCGAGTGCTGGGATGACAGGCATGAGCCACCACGCCCAGCATTATATGTGGTAACCGGGGATCGAACTCAGGTCCTTACGCTTGCGAGGCAGGCGCCGGAACCACTGAGCTAACCCTCCGGCCCTCTTTTCTGTTTTTTTATGCCATCTCTTCTTGGCTTCCCTTGGATTTTATGGTGCTATTTTGTCTCCACCGTTGACTTCTAATTTTTAAGTTTCTGGAAGGGGTCTGGCGGTCGCCTGGGCTCGCGGGTCTGCCTGCCGCTAACACTGGACCGTCTCAAGTGCACTGTGCGGTGTTTCAGGGCTGATGCGACAGTTACAGCACCGCGGAGCACTTGCAAATAAGTCGGTCCACCGGCCTTTCATTCATCCAGCTATTTCGTATCTTGTGCACCGGCTTCTGTCTGGTGTCATAGTCCTCTGAACTTTTCTTGGAGGGCAAGTCTGCTGGAAATAAAAGTTATCACTGGTCTGAGAAGGTATTCTTTTTTTTTAGAGGGTATTTTCTCTGGGCTTGGCATTCTCCGGCATTTTTTTCTATGTGTGTCTTCCAAGAAACAGTACTTGAAATATCCCAACACTATCCCTTTCAAAGCGACATATTGTTTAAAAAGCCGATGTTCCCTTTGACCTTCACCCCTTGTCCTTGACCTCCCTCCAGCTGGCCAGAGCACAGGGTTTGTGGGTGTGCCTTGTCCATAGTTTGTATATCACTGTGTCTACAGGAAATAGAGTTTTGTTTCATTTAAGATTTCTCGCATCACTGCACCCTGTTTTGTTTTGCGTCTGGCCCCGCTGGTGAGTTTCTCCTGCTGGATAAGCGCCTCCCGGTCCCAGGCCTGTTTCTGGACCTCTGTGATCCTGCCAGGCGGCTCCGGGCCAGGCGACCTCTCGGGCCTGGGAGCTGCTTCCTGCGTCCCCGGCTGTGCCCGCGCGGTGCTGGTGCTGGGCACACTGTCACGGTGCCGCTTGGAACATGTGACTTTCACGACTCCTGATGCCCTCTTAGCAGGGCTGCTCTTCACCCTCCTGACTGTGCCACTGGGTTCACTGGGGCACCTCAGATGAGGGTGCAGCGTCCCCGGCTTGGCGCCACCCCTCCCCCCATCCTGGGGGTCGTAGCCGGCGGGCTCGGCCATCTCGAGCCTCTCGCTCTGAAGCCGCCAGGGCTCTGGCCGCCCTCGGCTGTGGTCCGAGGCTCCGCTTTGCTCTCTGTTAAATCCCACCCGCCTCCTGCTCTGGGGTCCCGGAAACAGCAGGAGCGGCCCGTCAGATCCCGCCCAGGCAGGGAGGCCGCCCCGTGTGCCCAGCGCGAGGACGCGGACAGCGGGGCTGCGGGGGCGGCTCGTCCCTTCTGATGCCTCAGCCATGGCTTCTGCCAAGAGGCGGGCGGGCGCCTTCGGGAGTGTGAACCCAGTGCAGGCGGGAGACGCCCTGGCGAGGAGGCGCCCGGAGCACAGCCCTCCGGTCCCTGCCCCGTCCGCCCTCCGGGGCGTCCTACGCCTGACCCGCGGATTAAAAGCTCGGTCGTCTAGAAAGAAGCGACCGCACGTCCGACCTGCACGGGCCGTCCCGGCCCCGCTGCTCGCGAGGGTCTCGTGCCGGGGTGCCCTGGGCAGGGTCCCGTGAGCCCGCGGGCGGTGTCTTACCACGTCGGGCGCCCACCCGTGTGCGTCGCGTGTGTGGGTGTGCACGGCGCCGACCTGTCTCCGCTGCGCGGATTGCGAGGCACTGGCGTGTGTCCGCCGTCACCCGTGACCGCGGAAGGTCACGGGGCCTGAAACCTAGTTCGGTCTCCCGGGAGCCCCCGGGGTGACGGGCCGCGGCGGCGCCTCCTCCGCACGCCCCGCTGCAGCCCCTCTGACCACCCGCACTGTGTCCGCAGCTCCGGGGAAGGCGTGTGGTCCAGCCGGGGCTGTGCGCGTGTGGGGGGAGACCTGTCCTACTCCGTCTGCCGCTGCACGCACCTGACCAGCTTCGCCATCCTCATGCAGCTGGTGCCGCTGGAGGTGAGCACAGCCCGGGCCGGCGGGGGGCGCGGCTCGGGCGCTGGGGTCCCTCGGCCCGGCCCTCCGCGCGGGCCCGAGACCGGGCGCCCAGTCCGTCAGGTGCCGCTCGGGTGCTGGGAAGGGGCCGGGTCCCCGTGACAGGCGGAGGGTGGGTGAGGACAGGGACGGTGCCGAGGGCCTCGGTGGGGACGGCCCCGCAGCCCCGGTGTGCCGGAGTGAGGGTCCTGGCCCGGAGGAGCCGTGCCGGGGTCCTGCCTTCCTACCGAGAGGAGCGGGCAGCTGACTGCTGCGTCCAGGGCGAGTCGGACATTGCGGACCCGGCCCCGCCCGCAGCGCTGACGCCGGATTTGGCCAGTCTGTGGGTGTCGTCACGGGAGCAGAGCACATCTGCTCACTGCCGGAAGGGGTCGATCTGAAAGATGGTTTAAAATTACCGCTGCTAAAAATGAACATTCTCAGGAACGCTGACGAATTTAAGGAAGAATTGCTAAGCAGACGGCGGTTCTGCACGCGTGTGCACATTCACAAAGGAGCCTAAGTGACTGTCTCTGCTGCAGGCCGGACCCTCCTGCTTCCGGGGCCCTGAGCGGGTCCAGGTTCTATGCTGGGAGCTCAGGTGCCCTCGCACCCGCTCCCTGCCTCGGTTCCCTCCTTCTTCTTGGTCCCCAAAGAGGGTAGCGTTCACCTGCGCGGGGCCTCAGCTGGGTGCTGCTGGGAGAGGGGGGAGGGGAGCCGGGGCGCTGTCCCAGAAGGCCCTGCGCTAGGTGAGGCTCTGCGTGTGGTAAACTGAGTGGTGTCTCAGCCAGGGCTGGGGAGCCGCAGCCGGGGCAGGCGCTGCCCTGTTGGCAGGGGCTGGGACGGTAGGGACCATGGGGGCCGGGACAGGAAGACAGCGACCAGAGGGACCCAACCCAGGCGTCCGTGGGTGTGGAACTCGGTCCGACAGCGGGCTTCCCTGGCTGCTCAGGCGTGCTGGGCTCAGGAGCTCTCCTTTGGCAATGAGCAAGTTGGTCCCAGAGCTACAGGTCACCCACCAAGTGCTGGCTGGCCCTGGAGCGACCCAGGCCTCGGCCCTGGGGGTTGTCCTGTCTGGTGGTGGCCAGCAGGGGCGCAGGGTGAAGCTGCGGACCCACGGGCAGTGGCCCCCACTGTGGGCTGGCCCACTGGGTCCAGAGGAGGCACCAGGTGCTGTGCCACCAGAGGAGAGGAATTTCCCGGGGGGCCTGTGAAGGAGACTGAGCCAGTGAGGCCCAGAGGAGCGAGGTGAGAGCCTGGGGTGGGCGTCAGCGGGAGGCCCTTGGCCACCCAGGAACCTCAGCCCACCGGCCAGAGCACTGCAGCGGGACAGTTGCCCTGAGGCCGGGCCGACCCCCACGCCTGTGCTCCGGCCACCACTGCAGTCACCAGGCCTCCCTCCGGGGAGACCCCGTCTCGGAGGGCGGCGGCCGCGCTGCTGAGGGACGAAGAACGGACGCCCCGCGGGCCTCTCCGTGCAGTCTGTGGCCGGGGCCCAGCATCTGTGGCCTCTGACTCAGAGGCAAACCCTGGTTCTGCCGACCGTTTCTAAATACAGCCAGGGTCGGAAGGGAAGGGCGTGGCAGGGCGCACCCAGGACGGCAGCAAGTGCCCCCTCGGGGGTGCCTGCAGACAGGGCCCAGCTCAGCCAGCCCTGTGCCACAGCCAGGTACGGCCCTGCTCCAGCGGGCAGCCTGGCGCGGGGACCGTGTGGCCTGCCTGCACTCGTGGTCCTGGGGCAGCGTGGGCCTCATGGGCCGTGGGTGGACAGTGGCCACTGTCGTGTTGGCCAAGGGCCCCACGGGCAGCCGTGTAGCCATGCCCCCTCTGCGGCCGGCCTCCACGGGCGGCGTGAGGTGTGGGCGGTGGGGACAGGGGGCACTTCCTCCAGGCTGCCGTCCGCGGAGCCCAAGTCGCACACGCTGAGCGTCCTGGGCCCAGCCTGGGGGGCGACGGTGGGTGGGTGAGGTGCAGGTTCGGCGATCGGCAGGGACTCAGAGCAGCACCCCGCACGCGCCCGCACCCCGCACGCGCCCGCACATCCCTCTATCTCTGTGGGGCAGCGCCAGCACCTCCGCCCACCTCCGCCCACGCCCCTTCTGCTCCCACAGCTCCCGCGTGGACACCAGGTGGCGCTGTCCTCCATCAGTTACGTGGGCTGCGCGCTCTCTGTGCTCTGCCTGGCCGCCACGCTGGTCACCTTTGCCATGCTCTCGTGAGTCTCCCCGACATGGGCCCACTGTCCTACACCCTCATTCCAGACCTGGGGTGCAGGGCCCGGACTGCTGTGTGGTGGGGAAGATGGGGTGTCATAGTGGGCCAGGCTACAGTCAAGCCAGAAAGGCCTGGAAAGCCCAGGGCCAGATGCAGAGGTCAGTGAGATCACAGGGCCAGAGCGGGGTGCACCCACCAGGTCGGGAGCTCACTGTGCCTTTGGGTGGGGCTGGTCAACACGCAGTGACCATGCCATGTGCAGGACAGAGGAAGGGGCCTGAAGGGCAGGCAAAAGACCCAAGACAGCAGCGACTAGGAAACAAAATAAGTCCAGTGTGGTGGCGTATGCCTGTGACCCCAGCACTAGGAGGCTGAGGCAGGAGGATCCCAAATTCCAGGCTGGCCTGGGTAACTTAGCTGCGCGGGGCCGTGAGCCCGGAGGGTCTGGGGTGATAGCCGAGAGCACCAGGGAGCCACTGAGGGCCGCAGGGTGGGCGGTGCTGGGCTGCATTTCATGGCAATGCCGCCCCCACAGCTCCGTCAGCACCATCCGGACCCAGCGCTACCACATCCATGCCAACCTATCCTGCGCTGTGCTGATAGCCCAGGTCCTCCTGCTGGTCAGCTTCCACGCCGAGCCGGGCACGGTGAGTGCCGCCCTCCGCCCTCTGCTTGCCAGGCCCCCCAGCTGGGCCTAGGCTGGGGCTGCGGAAGTGGCAAGGTCGTCCCAAGGGCAGGACGCGGAGCCTGGGTTTCGGGTGGGAATCCTGAGCCCGGCGAGGTCGAGGCCAACTGACAGGGGGCCCGGGAAGCGGCGCTGGAGGGCGGACGGCAGCGGAGCCCACAGCGCCCTGGGCCTCACCCGCAACCCGCTGGCCCCAGCTGCCCTGCCAGGTGCTGGCCGCGCTGCTGCACTACTTCCTCCTGGGGGCCTTCGCCTGGATGCTGGCCGAGGGGCTGCACCTGTACAGCATGGTGGTCAGGGTGTTCGGCTCGGAGCGGAGCAAGCTTCCCTACTACTATGGCATCGGATGGGGTAGGCGCGGCGTTCCGTCACGCTGCTCAGCCCACCTGGAGCGGCCTCCGGAGACAAGGGCGCCGGAGGCTGGAGGAAGGGCACGGGGCGGGGCGCAGCACGGCCACGGTCCCACGTGCTTCCCCTGACTTCCGGGCACAGCCCGGGTCCCCTGCGGTGCCGTGAGGCTGTGGGCCCCCCGGCTAGAGTCCTCGCCCACCCACAAGCCCTGCGGGAAGACAGTGGCCGGGAAGCCCCTGCTGAGTCTGTGCCAGGCTCCAGGCCTGGGTGGGTCGCAGCCGCCAGGTCCAGAAAGAGCCTAGGCCCATGGGCAGTGGCAGTTGGCTCTGGAGGAGTTCCGTGCCCGGGTAGGCAGCCCAGAGAGCGCCTGTCCTTCCTCGGGGGCACAGTCTGTGCCAGGGTGGCGTCACTGCAGGATCCCGTGAGCAGCTCTGGCCGGTGGAGCATGCGTATGAACACCCGGCCTCTGTGACCAAAAGTGTGCAGCTGTCAAGATGGCCTGGGTCAGTGTGTGTGTGTGTGTGAGTGTGTGTGCGTGCACGTGTGTGTGTGTGATCCTGCACAAGGCCTGCTCCCTGGCCCCAGCCACGTTCCCTGTGCAGTGTGTCCGGCAGCGATGAGGTAGGGACCGAAGGCTGGGCGGCCTGTGACTCTTGCCTCCGCAGGCCTCCCCCTGGTCATCTGCGCGGTTTCCGTCTCCTTCGCCATGGACAGTTACGGCACGAGAGACAAGTGAGTGGGCGTCCCGGGGCCCGGGGTGAGTGGCTGGGTGCTGTCTGTCCACAGCAGTCCTGGACCCACGCTCGGACACAAATGCAGCAGTGAGCGGCGCACGGCACACGTGTGTGCGGCCTGCGTGCACAGTGGGGGCTCCCGCGGCCCGGTGGGGCAGACGGCGTCTGGGCCGAGGCCTGCCTGAGACTGACGTTACCGGCCGCCTCCCGAAGCCCTTGGCAGCCGAGACCTCAGGACGGGTTTTTCAGGAGACATTTTGTTTCCAAGTTATAGTGGGGCACAGAGACAGGCCCCGGTAGGGGCTCAGCCTCCCCTAAGATTTCCGGGCTTCAGCTTCCCCACGTGTAGTGTACCAGTCAGCGCTGCAGCTGCCAGGAGTGCCCAGGGTAAATCAGAGAGGGCAGCTTTGCTGCTCAGGGACACAGCACCCACCAGGATGGGCACCCTGGCAGATCCCAGACGAAGCACTCAGCGCCCAGGAGCCCTGTGCCCAGGCCAGGCTGCTGGGCGGTGTGAGGCGCAGGGCTCTGCTTTCTTGCCCAGCCCTGGGGCCGGGTCTCAGGGCTGGGAGGACTGCACAGCCTCAGACCACGCTGCTGCACCCAAGGGCTGGCACGCAAGGGCATCTGGGGGAGAGGAGAGCGTTTGGAGCGTTGGGAATGCCACTGGCTCATGGGGCGGGGGTGGGGGCTGAGGACAGGCCTGGGTGAGGCCCTGGCAGGGCGGGCGCAGGCAGGCGCAGACGCTGAGTAGCCCTCTGCTTTCCCCACAGCTGCTGGCTATCCCTGGAGACAGGCGCCATCTGGGCCTTCGTGGGCCCCGCCCTGCTGGTCGTTGTGGTAGGTGCTCGCTGGCACGGAAGGCGGGAGGGGCACAGCAGCCACACAGTCCTCTACCTTCTGGGAGCGGCCGGCACCCAAGGCCAGGCCGCAGAGTGCCATGAGCTCCCTGGGTGGCGTGAACGCTTGCTTGGGTAAAAACGGAAGTTATACTAAAGCCCGAATCTACAGTCAACTGGCATGTGAGGGAGGAGACCAGGAAGGCTCAGCCTCGCTGGCGGGGTCCTCGGGGTGAGCAGAGTGGAGCTGGTCGTCACTTTCCCGCTCTCGTGTCACAGGTCTGGCGTCCTCGGGGCGGGGAAGGATGTCTGTGTCCGCGGGGTCCCAGGCACGTGGGTTCTGCCCGTCCTGGAGTCCAGGAGACCGCAGGCTGGGGACAGTGGCAGAGGCTGCCGGGTGTCCTGGGAACCTCAGCCTGGTGCCTCGGTCTCGAGGGCCGGGGTCCTGTGGGCTCGGGCCCGTCCACCCCATCCTTTGGGTCCCAGATGGACACCCCGAGTGACCATCAGGGCTGGGACGAGATCTCAGACTCGAGTCCAGCCGGAGCCCCGCTCTGCAGCCCAAGGGGAGTCACGCGCCACCACAGTGGCTTTTCAGCCCCGCTGTGCCGACTGCAGGAAAGGCCAGGGCTCTGCCTGTCCCGGCCACAGGGTGGCTCCCTGTCACAGCTGCGCCGTCAGCGCCTGTTGACGGGCCAGCCTTGCTGTTGTCCTGGCAACATTCCTGGGCTGGAGTCAATCTGTTGGGGGGGGGGGGCAGCTTGTGCACCTGACCGCCGCTGAGGGCAGGGGAGGGGCCCTCTGATTGGCTCTTTCTGACTGAGGCTGGAGGAGAGGGGTGCTCTGATTGGCCAGGCTTGGGCACTGCTCTGACCTTGGAGCTCGCGTGGGTAGAGTCCACCCTGCCTGGAGTGTGGACAGCTGGGGGCGACAGCTCCGTGGAGACCAGGTGCTGTCACGGCAGAACATGGGCTTGGCGGAACAGCCTGTGTCCGACCCAGCTGGTACTTTGGAGGGCTGGGGTGCTGGGGCTGCGGCCCTGACCTCCCACAACCCACAGCCCCTGATGGCACGTGGGTCTGGCGTGGGCAGCGCTCGGCTCCGAGGAGCCTCAAGCAGCCAAGTGGCCGTGGCCAGTGTGTCTTGGCCAAGTCCCAGCGGTTCCGGAAGGTGCTGGGGCAGCTCCGCGTGACCACGAGTCCAGCAAGCCCCACGCGCGGAGCCTCCCAGACCCCACGGTGCCTCACGCCAGCGCCGCCTCCCTGCCCGCCCCTCGGCCCCTGGCTGCCTGGAGAGGTGCTCCCTGAGGCCTCGCAGGCAGCTGATTTGTGATGTGGACACTTGCTTCTCACTGTTCTGGGCCTGGCAGGTCCTTGGTTAAGGCACTGCCTCTGGAAGGTCACCGTGTCCACGCCGAGCGCCCGCCCTGTGCCTGGTCACCCCAAGGTCCAGCTGGGGACTGCTAGATTCTGCCTGAGGGGAGGAGGCGGGCCCTCCAACCACAGTAGATGGCGCGCACTTTTCCGAGGGGCAAACGGTGCAGGGTGGGCAGAGCCCTAATCTGAGAGCCGGAGCTCAGTGTGCCACCGCCCCACCTGGGCTCAGGCCACGTCTGCCCTGTTTGCTCCATCCCAGGAGGCTCTGCTGGCACCACAGGCCCTGGCAACCTGGGCTCCAGGTGCAGAGGACGGGCTTCCCAGCAGCCCCAGGGCCGTGCAGGGCTTGTTCTGATTGGCTGCCAGGGTGTGATGTGGCTGTCTGATTGGTCAGCACTGCAGCACATGACCCCTGTGAGGTCAGCCCTCTGACCCCAGTGACCCAGTGGGGCCGCCGTCAGGAGAAGCATGGGCTCTGAGGGCTGGCATCCCGGGTGGCCAGCAGACTGTCCTCAGGCCTGCCCGCGCCAGTGCAGAGGACACGGGGCCCTCGCTGGCCCTCACCGTGGGGCTCCTGCCCCTGGTTCCTTTCTTCCGCCTGTTCTTTCTCAAAGATCACGAGTTAGAGCTACCGCGGGCCTGGGCTGCGTTGCAGGGTAGCGAGGGTGTGCCCGTGTTGTCCCCAACGTGGTGCAGTGGTGCTGGCTGACTGCCTGGGGCCTGGGAATCCAGGGGGGACAGAAGCCTGGAAGCTCTCCCTGCCCTCTCCACACACTCATGTTCAAACCCGCAGACGCGTGCCTACGGGCCGGGCCCGGCCAGGGTCCTGCGGTCCCACCCCCGACCTGCTGCCTCTGCGGCGAGCGGTGACACTGGCAGAGCTCTGTGGCCATCAGAGTCCTCGCTCTTGGGCTCCCTGGCAGGGTGCCGCAGCCCAGGAGGCATCAGCGTGTGCAGCCCCGGGCCCTGAGGACGCAGCGGGTGCTGCCAGATGAAGGCTGCTGGTGACTTGGGGGAGAGCTCCTGGGGTGCCCCCAGCACCCGGTGTTCCATGCCCGCCGCGACCCAGCCTCACCCGTCTCCTGCCCTTCCCCCACTGATGGCACTACAGGGACCGTGGGCTCCGTGGCTCTCTGGGGACGAGTCCCACGGAGGTGCCGACAGGCTGCGTGTGCTCGCTGTCACCGACCTCTGCTCCGGCCCCTCTGACTGCCACGCAGGGCACCCCGGGTGAGCAGAGTGAGGCCGTGCGGTCGGCACGCAGGAACCCCGTGTCACCTGGGCCCCCTCCGCAGAGCCCTGTCCACCTGTCCCCCTCCCAGCCCCCGGTGCTGCTGCAGAGAGTTCGTTATTTTTCTTTTATTTTGGGCTGCTTACGATTGGAAATTTAATTGAGTTGGTTTTTGAATTTTTAATACAGGCGGTTCAAAAATTTAAAAGAAAAGCTTAAGAATATATGAGAAACATGAATATATGCAGAGCCTCTGCCCACATCTGCTCCTGAGTTCCCCGCTTCCCGTCTCCCAGGAGGCGCCCAGCACTGGTGCCTCTGCCCCTGGCGTCCCCCGCGGCCGTGGCAGCTGTGCCACCCTCACCTGAGCAAGCAGTGGGCTCTGACCCGGGTCCCAGGGCGGGTCATCTCAGTCCTGGCTCGAGCCGGGCGAGGCACCTGGGAAGTGAACCCCGAGAGCGAAGGGGCGGAGCTTGTAGGGCGGCAGAGCGGGGCCTGGTGAGTCTCCCCCATGGGAGGAAAGTGCTGGACGTTGCTTTGGAAAACTTTCAGGATTCTAGAGCCGAGCCCGAGGCTGGCTAACTGCGAAGCATTCTGTTTTCCAATAAACGTTCGTGAGCCTGAGGACAGAGGGCTGGCGGTGCTGTGCCTGTGAGCACCCCCACCCCGTGTCACGGCAGCAGGGTGGCTTCTGGGCAGACAAAGAGGCGCCTTGGCCTGTACAGATGTGTCCCTGGCCCTGCGCGTGGCCCCTGGGCCGCCATCCAGCCGGGCGTGACGGCCGTGACCTGACCCCACGCTGCCCTCCAGCCGGCAGCACGTGGCCCCCCGTCACTGTCGCGGCACCAGTGGGCGCTGCCTCATGTGGACGTGGCTCCTCGTCCACGCCTTGGGAGGCGCCTCTCACCAGCCTCACTCCACAGACAGGAAAGGAGGGCAACAGGTGGCAGGGGCCAGGGGACAGCACAGCCACTCCGTGCTGGCCACGCGGTGCCGTTGCCAAGGACAGCGAGGAAGGTGGAGGCCGCAAGGGCCTTGGGCAGAGCCGGGCAGGGCCAGAGTGGAAAGGCGCTGGCACTGGGGCCGGGCGGGCGTGTCCCGCGGGCCCCGAGGAGGCCAGTCAGCTGCCTGGGCTGGTGACGCAGACGGGCACACGGCTGGGAGGGGCTGCCGCTCCAGCCGGGCACTGCAGCCGGCCAGGCAGCCGCCACCCTGCCTGCCACACGGAGCCTCTGGACAGGGGTGGCCAAGCACTCCCGGGGGCTCTGGCCGGGAGTGGCTCCCACCCGTCCTCCACCTGGACCTTCAGAATCAAGGGGGACTCGGACGGGACGGCCCAGCAGCGAGGAGGCGGGGCCTCCCCACCCCAGCTCCCCTGCGCCCTGCGCCTTGTGCAGCGCCCTGGAGAGCGGCCGGGGAGGGGACTGCTCTGCGGCAGCCTTGCTAGAGACCCCAAGTGACCCGGCTGGCGCGTGCCCAGCCCTCCGAGGGTGCTGGGCAGCAAGGGTGCCCGAATGGCAGCGGGTCGAGGGTACTGCGGGACAGTCTTTCCCGGACAGCTTGCTCTGTGGCCCTCTTATCCGCTGCCACTGATGGGTCAGAGGTGGCAAGGCTGGGCGTGCCAGGCTCCCGAGAGGGAGCAAGTGTCGAAGACTCTGGCCCTGCCCATCTGGTCATGCCCCCCACAGCCTGGCATGGCATCTGCACGGGGAGCTCTGACCGCCCTGCTGGTGCCCAGCCCCCTCCCACCCTCCTGCCCTCCTCTGCACAGGTCAACGTCGGCATCCTCGTCGCCGTCACCAGGGTTATCTCCCAGATCAGCGCCGACAGCTGCAAGGCTCACGGGGACCCCAGTGCCTTCAAGTAGGTTGACCGTGGGGAGGGGGTATCGATTTGGACCCCTCGGCCTGCGCCAGCTGCACCCTGCCTGCCCTCTGCCAGGCCTGGTGACTCGGCCACACGCCTCCTGCCTCAGCGGGGTGGTGGCAGAAACTCCTCGTGGGCAGACCCCAGAGGGAGGCCTTCCTGTCCCACCAGGGCGCCCAGCCTCAGGGCCGAGGGACGGGAGGAGGCTCCTGCCGGGAACGGGGCCACAGACAGAGCCTGGATCCCAGGCTGCGACACCCCGAGCCACTTCAGCTACAGTAGATCTTTTCTGATCCGAAAGCAAAAGCCGTAAACAAGCCAGCAGCCGATCGATGAGATAATTACTCCATAATGAATTCCAAACACTGTAAATTAACCCGGCGAGTGGCTGCCGCCCTCTGGGGCCTCCGAGGCTGTGCTGGGGAGGAAGGCAGCCGGGCAGTGCCTAGAGGAGAGCTCCTCGGTGCCCGGCCGGGGCTCTCTCTCTAAGCCCATGTTGCTGAAACCGCAAACCGCCGAGGAAGTGGAGAAGCTCAGGGTCCTGAGGTGGGCGGGGCGCGAGGGAGGGGGGCGCCCAGCGGCCGACCGCAGGGCCTCAGGGAGCCGAGGGCCGGGCGAGCGAGGACAGTGCGCTGGGCGTGCGGCCACCTGCCCTGGCTCCTCCTGCCTGTGACACGGAGCTGGCAGGCGCGGGGACGGAGGCCCCAGGGAGCCTGGTGCGCCTCCCGCCTTCTGCGCAAAGGGTCCCCGTAGGGCAGCCCCCGGCCCCTTTCCCTGCGGCTCCGCCTATGTGGGCGTCACGGGACAGCTGCGGCCTCCTGAGGCCCGAAGTCGGGACAGAGCCTGCAGGGCCTGGCTTCCGGCCAGGAGCTCCTCGTGCCCGGCCTCCTCCCAGGCCTCTGCTGAGGCCTCCGTGCGTGGTGCTGCGCGTCCTGCAGGGAGACCCCGCCCTGCCCGGCGAGCCTCACTCCGTCTCTCCCAGGCTGACGACCAAAGCCGTGGCTGTGCTGCTGCCCATCCTGGGGACCTCGTGGGTGTTCGGTGTGCTGGCCGTCAACGAGCGGGCCCTGGTCTTCCAGTACGTGTTTGCCGCGCTCAACTCGCTGCAGGTGAGCCTGGTCCTCCGCGCGCCTCCGAGCCTGGCCGTGTCGGGTCCCGGAAGCAGAAGTGTTCAGGAGCCCACAGCGCTCGGGAGGGCGCGGGCAGCTGGGCTGTGGGCCGGGCGGGAGCTGCGGTCCTGAGAGCGGCCTCCGTCCCCTGGGAGGGCAGGAGGAGCCCGCCTGGGCAGCGCCCGCATGGAGGGTGTGGGGTCGACCACCCCGTGTGCCGTCACTGCCACCGGGCTGCTGGCTCTGGTCAGGCGGCAGGCTGGGTCCGTGTGGGCCCCGGTGCAGGGCAGGGTCCTGGGGCTGCGACCCCGGGGGGCCGTGGAGGCGGCCAGCGGCCCTGACAGCCCCTCCCTCCCACAGGGCGGCTTCATCTTCCTCTTCCACTGTCTCCTGAACTCTGAGGTACGTGTGCCACTCCGTCCAGTGCCTCATGGGTCATCCTGCCGAGGCGGAGCTGGTAGTGCCGCCACCACGCCCCCTGCTGGGGAGTTCAGTGGGAGCGGGCCCTGGCGTCCGGTGGCCCTGGCGTCCGGCGGCCTCGGCTCCTGGGCCTCACCTCAGAGCCACCTTGTGCACAGACGGCATCACCGGCCCTCCCAGCTCTGCAGCCGCTGCTAACGGCCGTTTCCTCTTCCAAAGGTGCGAGCCGCCTTTAAGCACAAGACCAAGGTCTGGTCCCTTCGGAGCAGCCCGGCCCGCACCGGCCCTGGGAAGCACTTCAGCTCGGACACCGTAAGTGCAGCTGGTGCCCACGGGTCCTTGTCCTGCTGCCCAGGCCCGCAGGCCCCCGCGTGCTCCTGTGCTCCTGCCCACTGGCCCTGCCCTGCCGAGGGCCCTGGCACTCCAGCCTGGGCCTCTGCTGTCCCTCAGGCCCCTGCAGAGCCCCCAGCGGCCGAACCGAGGCTGCGGCATCCCTGCCCTGGCCCCAGGTCCTCGCTGGGTGACCCCCTCACGCTCCTGCCACCCCTCCATCATTGGCCCTGTGCACGTGTTCCCCGCCCCGGTCACCGACGGCCGCTGTACTCCTCTAGAAGGGCCCCAGACAGGCGCGGACAGACGTGTGCCTGGGCATCCACCCGTGCTGGGCAGGCCGGAGGGAGGGGGCAGAGCCAGGGACCCCGCGGCCCGTGCAGCTGCCTGGCTCCGGGTCAAGCTCTTCGCAGGAGCCACTCCACGTCTCCTGCCTTCTGCAGACGAACGGGACCCGCCCGGGCACAGCCTCCAGCCGGCTCGGGCCCTCGGACAAGAGCAGCCGCTCTGCACAGCGCGTGGACCTGTCTGCCGTGTGACAGGGCTCAGACCGAGGGTGCGCTCACGCGGCGTGGGACACACACCCCTCTCCCGCTTGCCCTCACACGGTCTCAGCCCCGCCAGGGCCACTGGGGACACACAGGCCGCACGGACGCGCCCGGGGCACCAGGACACCACGCACAGCCCTCGAGGTCCACGCAGAGCACGGGACCCGTGTGCCACGGCATGCGGTGTGCAAGTCTCCAGGACGCGGCCAGCAGGGCCACCTCGGGCCTGGGCCTGTGACCGGGCCTGTCCTCCGTCCGCATGGGACACTGGGCTGGGTCTCCGGCCACGCTGGTGAGGGCACAGGCCCGGTCCTTGGGCCGAGCTCGCCCCCTTGTGAAAACCACTGCTCACAGCCCCGTCTGCGGGCGGTGGCCGGCGCAGGGGTCAGCTCCTGGCTGTGCCCTGCAAGCTCTGCCCCGGACCCAGGCCAGCCTCCTGCACGTTTTCCTGAGCCCAGACACTGACCACGGCAGGAAAGCCGGCCACCTCCTTCCCGCGGGGACGGCGAGCCCAGGCTCTGGGAGGGTGACGCTGCCCGCAGTGCTGGACCCAGACTCGGCCCTGGGCCGTCAGAGCTGTGACGACGCGGCGGGATCCGGCCCACGACGCGGGGGTGCTGCAGAGAGGTCCCACGGGTGCTCGGAGGCCGAGGCTGGATGGGGGTGCGGCGAGGAAACCCCACTTTACACTGTGACCCCAACTTCACTGTGGCCTCTCGGCCACGCCTGCTCTGCTCCTGAGGCGTCTCCAGCTCTGCAACATCGGCCCTGCCATCCGGTGGCCGCCCTGTGCCACGGGCTCCGGTGCCACGCACACACACGGCGTGGGTCTGCCCTGAGCTCACGAGGATCTGGCGCCCTCCACTCGCGGTGCCCTGACGAGCCTCCCCATGTGGGCGGGACGGCAGCGGCCCTGCAGGGTCCTCTCTGAGCTCTGCCCACGGTGGGCCGGAGCCTTCAGCTGCCCGCAGCACGGCGGCCGCACGGCAGGCCTAAGCCCCAGGAGCCGCACCGCGGTCCCCGGGCCCAGTCGCCCTGGGCAGGGCCTCCCCGTTCCCTGCACACTGTGCGCTCTCTGGAGCTGGCTCTGGGCGCCCGTCTGGGTCGGCCCTTCCTCCCCGCCCTCTGCACGCTCACCTGTCACTCGCAGATCACCAGTGATGAAGAAAGCCTGTATAAGCCTCGTGTTTCCACGAACGGAAGCCATGCACTTTATTTATGGGCTGCAGACAGCGGCTTCTGTGGTACTTTATTATCTATACTAATCGGACCAGAAATGAGAAGTCGGAAAGAGCAGTGTGTTTAGTTTACAGCATGGGAAAGACGATGAATTCCACTCAGTCGGGGGAATGTGTTGTGGTTTTTACGAAATAAAATCTCAGCATTCTTAAATACCGCGGGGTCTCTGGTCTCTGTCCGAGGTGTGGCGACCGTGTGTCCTCGGAGGCCCGCGGGGTGCGCACGGCGGGGCAGCCGGAGCGGGTTCTCCCCAGTCTGTGCCGCGTCTGCCGCACCCCGGACAGTCGGCCGGAAGCCTCAGTCCCAGGGCAGGCAGCGGGCGTGAGAGGGAGCACGGGCGGAGCCCTCGGGGCCGCGTCCTCCGGCTCCTCACCACTCGGCCGCTGTCCGCCGCACAGGCCCCTGAGGCGGGGTAGAGCAAGGACCGGAAGCAGGAAGCCGCGGGCCGAGAAGGACAAGCCAGACAGAGCAAGGACCCCCACGTCAGCACCGGCAGAGAGAGGCCGCCCGAGGCCCCAGGAAGAGCAGACCCCGAAGTACAGCCCGGGACTGTGCCCGGCCTCGACGGCCATGGCTCTGACCCCGCTGGTGGGCTGAGGACGCCATGACACCTGCCCTGGGGCCTCGCGGTCCGATGTGCTCCCCGCTGGGCGGCCGAGCCCGCATCCCCGGCTCCAGGGCTCGTGAGCGTCGCCCCCACTACAGACCCTCCGCCCGCCCAGGACTGGAGAGACCCGGAGCTGCCCGCTGGGCTCGAGCGCTGCTCCCGGCCGCTCCCGCCCTGGGGTGCACCTTCGCTTTTCCCTGCTGCCCTTCTGCGGGTTCTGCTCAGTGCTTTGTGGGGACCGAGAGCCTGGAGTGACAACCTGGGAGCCCCCCGAGAGCCCCCGACGGACACTGCCTGGCCTTGGCACCGGCTCGCACCCACCTCGCAGACGGCGCGCCCTGTCCCGTCTCCGCGTGCAGCCTTGTGCCACCGAGTTCCCACGCTGCTCTGTAGTCCAGGCTGGCCCTGAGCTCACTGTGGAGCCCAGGCAAGCCTCCAACTCAGCAGTCCTCCTGCCTCTGCCTCCCGAGTGCTGGGATGACAGGCGGGAGCCACCACGCCCGGCACTGTGGTATGTGGTGCTGATTGCTGGTGGGCGTGAGTCAGCGCGCCCACCATGGTATGTGGTTACCAGGATCGAACTCGGGACCTTACACTTGCCAGGCAGGTGCCGGAACCACTGACCTAAATCTCCGGCCCTGCACCTTATACTTTTACACTTGAATTATTTCTGTACTTTGATTGCATATCAATATTCTGCACCTATTAGCATAATGTTTGCTGCTATATAAACATGCTTATTATGTGTGTTGTTTTATTTCTATGTCACATGTACTTCTGCGTACTTTAATGGATAAGATTAGACAGGTGGGAGAGATATCAGTTACTGACCTCTTTGTGCTTAGGAGGTTTTTCCTCCACTGGACGTTTTCCAGGCTAGAAGCCCAGGGCGCACACATGCGCCACCAGACTGGTTAGCAGAGGGCTGTGGGCCGGGTCTGCCTTCTTCCCAGGAGCTCGGGGCCTGAGGCCACTTCTCCTGGCGCGGCTGTGACACTGGACGTCTCCTGACAGCCTCTTGTGCCCGTCGCAGTGCCAGGTCCACCCCAGGCTGTGCCCAGGCCTCGCTGCCTCCACACCGGCGGTGGGTGTGACTGTCACCGTGACCCGGAGGAGGCAGGAGGGTGCCGGGTGTGCCGCTGCCCCGCGCCAGGCATCGTGGCGCAGTGGAGCTGGCCGAGGACTGCTCTGCACGTGGCCGGCCTCACGCCCAGGCCTGTCCTTGCGTGTCCTCAGGAGCGGAGCCACTGACACACTAACTCCTGCGAGTGCCCATCTGCCCCGCCCGCTGTCCTAGCCCCGTGATGGTCTGTGTTGAGTTTGTGGCACGCTGGCATTTGGTTCCTACGTCATGTTTTTCGGTTCTGTTATCTCCCTGCGTTGGCTTTGCTCCCTGGGTTTCTGACTCAAGCTGTCTTGATTTTCCCCTCATCTCCGATGATGGCACAGCAGGGCCAGGGAGCCTGGCGTACTAGGCTCTTTCTGACGGTAGCCTTATTTCTATTTAATATTAAAGGAAGGGTTTTCCTGTCACTGTTTCTCTTAGCTTGTTACAGCACCACCCTACAGTTTCCCTTCTGATGGTCCGTTCCCCAGGTCCGGAGTGACCGTATGGAAGAGCCACAGGTGGAGAATTGTGCGTGGTGGAGTCCCTGGCCGCCAGCCTGGACTCACGCTGCAGGCGGAGCCTCCTCAGGTGGACGTGTGTCTGCAGTGATGTCACAGGGCCGGCTCCCTACCCCTGGTACCAGCGAGGCCTCGGCTGGGCTACCGGGCCACACACGACCCATGGCCGGGCCGCCTCGGCGACGCCGTCAGAACGGCTGCTGAAGATTCCGCACCAGGTAGCCGGCCTGTTCCCGCGGGGCGTCTGGGGCGTGTGCTTCCCTCATGTGCGCGTGTGTGTGCGTGACAGGCCTTGGTCAGTGCCGTCTGTGTCAGTCGTGATCTTACATGGGGAGCGGCTCTCCGGTGTGGGCGGCAGTCCTGCCAGCGCGCGTGGCCGGCTGCTTCCGGCCTGAAGGAGCCGTGCGGCCCGGTTCACGCCGGCTCACTCAGAAGCCCTCTGGGCGGTGACTGCAGCCCGACCTGTGCTCCAGCCGAGGCACGCAGAGCATGCAGGGTCTCCCTGGAGGGAGGACGGAGAGTCCCGCGGTCTTTTCTGTCAGCAGAGGTCAGGCACCCCGGGAGCAGCCAGATCCCCTGGGCACAGATGAAGGACCCTCTGCAGCGAGCATGCGGGGCGCCCCTGCCTGCGCTCTGGTCTCCACGCCTTTTTCTTTCTCAAATAAACTTTTCTTGTTTTAAAACAATTTAGATGCACAGAAAAATTGTGAAAGTGGTACAGAAAGTCTCGTACAACCTGCACCTCATTTCTGTAGCTGCTGACATCTTTAAACTAAATCCACCCTTAAACCCCGGAGACGCCACAGGCACTGCGGGGGGCCGGTAGCTCCGGCCAGGCCTCCCCTCGGCCCTCAGGACCCAGCCACTGGTGGACAGCACGGTCTTCCTGTCCACCTCCAGTGGGCACCTGGCACCTGGGCACCATGGTGTTCCTCTGCAGACACGCTGTGGGGCAGCTCATCAACCGGACAGGGCAAAAGACCGACAGTAACAACAACATGGAACCAGAGTAACCTGCTGTCACAAAGCCGTGTGATTTGTGCCCACCCTCCATGTCTGCCTGCGGTCTCTCGTGCCCCGCAGATGCGTGATGCATGAGGGTGGGGTGAGCAGGGCAGGCCTGGCGCCCTCCTGAGCCAGCGTGGCAGTCGCCGTCATGACCAAAGCAGCAGCCCAGGACTGACGGGGCACTGGGTGGGGCAGGAGGCGGAGGCCTGTGGGGCTCCATGGCGCCACCTACAGTTTCTCTCTGGGATTTCCCACCTGATATTTCCGACTGTGGCTGACCACGGGAAGCCTGAAACCTGGAGCTGTGGGTGAGGTGGAACTACTGTTAGAAAGGGGAACTTGGGGGCCGGAGATTTAACTCAGTGGTTCCAGTGCCTGCCTAGCAAGTGCAAGGGCCCTGGTTCGATCCCCAGTAATCACATATAACAACGCTGGGCCTGGTGACTCACGTCCACCAGCCATCAGTGCCACATACCACAGTGCCGGGTGTGGTGGCTCACGCCTGTCATCCCAGTACTCGGGAGGCAGAGGCAGGAGGATTGCTGAATTCGAGGCTGCCTGGGGTACATAGTGAGCTCAGGGCCAGCCAGAACTACAGTGAGACCCTGTCTCAAAAAAAATAAATAGGAATTTTGTGAATATTTTTAGATCAGTAAAGAACAAAGAATATTATTTCAGTGTTTGGTTCTTCTCTGATGCTTTCCCTACGTATCCCTGACTGTATCAGTTTTCCTTCTCACGAAAGAAAGAAAGAAAGAAAGAAAGAAAGAAAGAAAGAAAGAAAGAAAGAAAGAAGGAA
This sequence comes from Thryonomys swinderianus, assembly GCA_004025085.1. NCBI lineage: Eukaryota > Metazoa > Chordata > Mammalia > Rodentia > Thryonomyidae > Thryonomys > Thryonomys swinderianus. The sequence continues at coordinate 5,645 of PVIC010000524.1, read as the reverse complement.
AGGGAGAAAGAGATTATTTCTTGACTGAAAGGTCTGCTGGCTATGAGCTCCCTCATTTGCCTGCCTGAGGCAGCACTTTTTTTTCTTCACCTTTAAAGAATGGTTTTGCTAGAATTATATCAGCATCCCATTCATGCATTTTTTTCTTTCCATATTTGAGCATTTACTCTCCTATTATGCCTGCATAGTTGATAAGAAGTCCACAGTAATCCTTATTCTTGCTGGTCCGTAGGGAAGGCGGGCTTTTCTTCACACGAAATGATTTTCTTTTGGGTTTGTACAATTTTAATGTGAAATGTCTGCATCGTCTGTTTAAAAACAATACCTACCCGCCTTGGCGTTGTCTGAGCTTCCTGGGTATATAGTTCGGTGTAGTCGGCCATTATTATTTCAAGTGATCCTGCGCCGACCGCCTTTCCTTTCTCTGATGTGCTGGTGCTCATGTGTTGCCACCATGGGTGGGTCTGCGTGGTCTGTTACTTTCTGCATTTCCGCCCTGGCACTTCCGTCCGCGATCTTCCTATCGCCCGACCGCCTTGTCCCCCAAGGGGCCCTGCTGCGCCACCTCCCCGACAAGGACTTGGGTTGGTGTGTCCACCGGGCAGAAGACGCCAGGCGCCTGGGGAGGGCTGGAGCTCTGAGAGGATTCGCCCGTGCGCCCCGGATGCCCAGTGCACAGTCCTGGAAGCTGTCGATCACCCGCCACGTCCGGGGTATCAGGGAGCTGCAGGCTGCAGGAGCTCAGCGGCGCGAGACGCTAGTCAGGGGATTTTCCGCTCCATTTGGGAGCCAGAAACGCAGCCCGTGACATGAAAGCTATGAGGCACCTGCAGGAAGTGCGAGCCCTGGGCTCCTGGCACAGGCCTGAGGGGCTGCAGCCGCACAGCCGCGTGCAGGTGAGGCCAGGGCCGGCCCGGCCGAGGCCCGGCCCCGTGGGACTGGCAGGAGCCCAGCTGGTGCCCGCGATCGTGTCACGGCAGGATTCCGGTCCCGTGCAGGGTGTGGCCTCACCTGGACAGTCGGGGCTGTGGGCTGGAGATGGGCCGTCTGCGGCCCGAGCGCCCCTCTCCGGCTGTGCCCAGCTCGGGCTCTGAGGCACCCTCTGTCCGGGGGGGCGACAGCTTCTCCAGCGCCCAGCTTGACTTCTGGGAATGAGCCGGGCTGCGTCCACGTCTGTCCAGGATGAGGCCCCACTGAGCGGACGGGACCCGGCCCTGCCCTCCCTTCCCGTTCTGCCGACGGCCTCCCGAGTCAGAGCCGGGAAGGGGCAGCGAGATGACAGAGGAGACTGCGGCCTGTTCCGAGGAACGGGCTTTGAGTTCATCTCGGATTCTGGGTATTTCTTGCTGACGTGACAAACCGCAGCCGCATCCGACTCCAAGCCGCCATGAGCCGCCCCTACTGGCATCTCCCTGAGCCCCAGAGGCATCGGTCAGAGGATACCGCGGCCTGCTGCCTCTGGAGAAAGCGAGGGCCCTGCTTGCCGAGGAGGGTGGTGACCGGGCGGGCGGCACAGAGCTGCTCTGGTGGGAGGCGGGCACGCGCGGCTGCGGGGAGCCGCTGGCTTCTGGAGGTGTCTCGCTGTTTCCGGGCCCTGGAGGAAGCTTCCACGAGAGGAAGCAGGAAGGAGGAAAGGACGGAGCGGGACCCACTTCAGCAGTGGAGAGAACATCTCACCTGCCACCTGCAAGACACTTGGCATCTTTTAAAAAACTGTAATATTTAAAAGGCAGTTTCGTTACATGCACACACACACACACACATATATACATATATACAACCACATTATACTCTTCATATGTGACCAAGACCACCCCGTCTCACTCAGCACAGCCCGGGCCACAGGCTAGACACACCTGAGCAGAAGAAGGAGCGGGCAAGACCTGCGCCAGCGGGCACAGCACAGGGCACAGCCCGCCACGGGCACACCCACAGGGCAGTCCCGAGGCTCCGCCATAACCAGCCCCGACTGTGCAGGTCGGAGGCAGCGGCTCTGAACTGACCCAGCGGCGTGAACCTGCAGTCAGTAACCAGGACAACTGGAATTTCACTCTGCTCATCAGGGGAGATGAAATTACAAAGGAACCCTTTGAAACAACTGAGCGAAAGACCCCGAATACTGCAACTGTGGAATGCAGGGAAAGCAGCTCCTACAGGTAAATTTACAGCAGTAAACTTAAAAAAGAAGAAAATTCTCAAATCTATAATCTAACTTCACACTTTAAGAAACTAGAAAAAGAACAAATAAGCCTAAAACTGTTGGGAGGAAGGAAAGAAATATTGCCATAAAGAGAAAATAAAAAAGAGAAAAATACCCAATAGATTTTTTTTTTTTTTTGAGACAGGGTCTCGCTTTGTAGTTCAGGCTGGCTCTGAGCTCACTATGGAGCCCAGGCAAGCCTCGAACTCAGCAATGCTCCTGTCTCTGCCTCCCGAGTGCTGGGATTACAGGCGTGAGCCACCACGCCTGGCCCAATAGATTTTTTAAAATGCAAAAATCGGTTCCTCAAAAATATCAAAAATTTACAAAATATTTGCAAGCTGAAGAAATAAAATGCAAATAAACAGTAAATGAAAATGGACCCTTTGCTGCCTGTTACGGTTTAGATCGGAAACATCCCTAAAGGCTCCCATGCTAAAGGCTGGGTCTCTGACACAGCCGTGTTCAGAGAGGAGGACTGTGGGAAGCGACCAGACCCCGAGGGCTTGGATCTCATCCATGCTTAATCCATTAATGGGCTCATAATCAGACTACTGAGGGTTATCAAACTGCAGGAGGCAGACCTAATGGAGGTACAGGTCATTGGCGTGTGACCCAGAAGGAGTAGCTCACTCACTGGCGTGTGCCCCGGAAGAAGTAGGACGCTCACTGGCGTGTGCCCCGGAAGAAGTAGGACGCTCACTGGCGTGTGCCCCGAAAGGAGTAGCTCACTCACTGGGGTGTGACCCGGAAGGAGTAGCTCACTCACTGGGGTATGACCTGGAAGGAGTAGGTCACTGGAGCATCCCCAAACACCTGCTCTTGTTCCCCGGCCCCTCTGCCTCCTATCCACCATGAAGGGAGCTGCTTGCTCCACACAAGCTTCCTACCACAATGCTCTGCCTTGATGCAGCCCAGAAGCAACTAAGCCAACCAACCATGGGCCAAATCTTCTGAAACCATGATTCAAAATTAAACTTTCTGCTTTTAAGTTCATTTTCTCAGGTAGTTTTTCACAGCAAAGAGAAGCTAACACATTACCGATGTTACAGAACTAAGGATTACAAAGCTATGTAAGTGTATGCCAAAAAATCTGGATATCCAAGGAGTTAAGTGAAACAGGAATTTAAAATTTTATCAGACCTATACTTCTCGGAGATTGAATCAATCATCAAAACCCTGCCAACAATGAAAAGCCCAGCTTCGGATGGCTTTATGGAGAATGCTTCCAAACATTTAAGGGATTCTTAGCATCCGTTATTCAGTTCTTCAGAAAAGCAGAAGGGGAGAACAACTCTAAATTTAGGGGGCCAGTGTTGCTATGATACCAGATCTAGATGAATCACAGAGGAAAACTGCAAACCGAGATCCCTTACGAATGCAGATGCAAAAGTCCTTAACAAAATTAGCAAACCAAAGCCCACGCAAGCTGGTCGGAAGACTGCAGCTCGGCTCAGCAGAGGAAACTCCGCCAGGGTGACAGGTCCCATGGATGGAAGGGAGGGCGGATACATAGTGATCCATCGTCTCAGCGCTGGCAAAAACATGGAATAAAATCCAGCCCTCTCTCATAACGGAAACACTCAGGAAATTAGGAGGGAAGGGCATGGCCTCGACACAAGAAAGGGGTTGATAAAAATCCCCAGCAATCTGTACTCAGACGGAAAGTGTTGCTCCAAGCTCAGGAGCATAGCAGGGCTGCCCTGGCCCTCTGTCCCCAGAGCCTGTGAAGGAGAGAAGGATCAAGAGCGCATTGGGTGGCTCATGCCTGTAATCCCAGCACTCGGGAGGCAGAGGCAGGAGGATTGCTGAGTTTGAGGCTTGTCTGGGCTACATAGTGAGCTCAGGGCCAGCCTAAACTACAAAGCAAGACCCTGGCTCCAAAAAAAAAAAAAAAAGCATTAGAAAGGGCCAATCCAGTGATCTGCACCCGGCGATGACACAGTGGTGTGTACATTGTACCAGTGCACACGTGTGATGCCAGCACTTGGGACCTGAGGCGAGAGGATCAGCACAATTTCAAGGTCAACCTGGGCTACATAGAGGGATCCTGTCTTAAGAAATAAAAGAACAACAACAAAAAAAATCCTTCAGAGTAAACATACATACACCAGTAGAGCGAATAAATTCAGTAAACTTGCAAGGAACAAAACAATCAAAAAGAACACCTGATTTTTTTTACATCAGCAAAGAACAAGTCAAAAATATTGATAAAACAACCTGTTTTCTAGCAGCACCTACAGGATCAAAATGCACAGGACTGAATCTACATCAGGAGCGGAAAGAGCTGAAAGGCTTGCCTGCTGAAACTACAGAGCACGGTCAGTGTGCTCAATGTCACCAAACTGGTCACTGTAAACACGTTCATTTTGTTAAGCAAGTTTTACCTTTAAAAAAAGTAAAGAAAAAGAAATGACAGTGGCTGACAGTGAGCCCGAGGGAAAATGGAAAAGTTTTAAGTTTGAGTAATTTCAGTTTTCCGTCAGGTGTAAATTAAAAATCCCCCAGAGTGAGCTGACTAAGAACTCGGCATCATGTCCCTGCCAAGGTGAGCAGAGAAATGAGATATGGAGAACCAGAAACGAGGCTCCAGCTAGACGTTAATAACCCACAGGCAGTGTGTGAAAGGAGAGATTTATGGGGCAGGAATATCAATTTCAGGGTAAGAAATCAGCAGCGGCTCTCCTTCTGGGGTTCCTCCTCAGTGGAGGCCGACACAGGGAACCCAGAGGACACCAAGGGCAAGCTAGAAACAGAAATGCACGGTGGCATCGGGGGTGGCAGCCGGGCCCATCACAGCACAGGAAGGCCTCTGGTCGCCACTGGCCCACAGGCCAGGGCTCGGGGAGCGGCTGGCCATTACCAAAGCCTCGCTGGATCCAGTAGCTGCCACGACCTGTGAGGAGGCACCGAGACCCCCCGGAGCTACACTGGTGCCCATGTTCCCCCAGGCATAGACCCCAGGTCCACACAAGCCAACTCTGCTCCATGCGCGATGCCGTGACACCCAGGACACAGCAGGTCCTGGCTGGGTAGCAGCTGCTGTCTGTCAGCCTGTGCCCTCACATGCCCACCACTTCAGAGGCCACTGTTGTGTCTCCTTGAAGGAGTGCCCAGTGATAGCATCTCTGAACCCCAATTGGCTGTGATGAACCTTCCCCCAAATTTCAGAGTTTCAGCCCACTGCTTTTCATAGACAAGACAGCTGTCAGTCAGCCCCCGCCGTGATCCCTGCATTGTTGTGGATCTTACACCTCGGTGAACCAATCACAGGCCTGCGACCCCTCTATAAGCAGCCTTCCAGCTGGGTCAGGCAGGAAGACTCCTCCCTGTGCACTGGCCCCTGTGCTGTAGCAAGAGCCTTGTTAAAGACTCACACTGGAGATTCTGTAAACCTGCCCAAACTTTATTTCTGAGTTATGCGGTCTCCAAAGGTCCTATAAAT
>PVIC010000523.1:78464-119477 GCA_004025085.1 Thryonomys swinderianus | reverse complement strand
TTTCTTTCTTTTCCCCTTCTTTTCTTCTCTTTTTGAGACAGTCTCACTATGTAGCTCAAGCTGGTCATGGACTCCCTGTGTAGCCCAGGCTGGCCTCAAACTCCAGGTGACCCTTCTGCCTCAGCTTCTCACCTCCACCCAGCTCTAACTGCTTTTTATGGAAATTAACTCTTCAGCCTGGTCCAGAAAACAAAGCTCAATGATAATTTACATCATTTCATTTACTAATTATTGTGTATATTTGTATTATATATATGTATATGTAGGTAGATCTTGGTTTTTTGTCTGCTAGTGTGAAAATAACTATGTTCTAATGAAAATGGTTTTGAAAATAGTACTGAGAGAGTTAGTTGTTGGGGTTTTTTGTTTTGTATCGATAGCACTGGTTGCTTTGGAGAAATAAAAGCTTTCCATGTTGCTTCCTTCATCAGAAAAGAGTGTTTGACAGTGTTCTCTGTGGTTTTTCTAAATGCCACAGGATTTTTCGTCGTCAGACTCATCAGAACTGTCTCTGTTCCTGTGTGTCAAGGTGGTCTGAGTTTTAACACTGGTAATAGAAATGAAATTCTGACGTGAGTGATTTCATTTGGTTTTTAAGCTTTCAGCAAGACAGACGCGATGGCTGATGACCCGACTGTGGCCCACCCCTCATGCCCAGCGTCCTGAGAAAGTCACTCCAGGGAAAGTCGGTTTTCCTGAAGCCACAGCCTTTCAAGCTCCGCAGACCAGGCAGCTCAAAGGCAGTCATTTCAAAGCGGTGTATCTGAGCCCATATCTGTCTTTTATCCCAGAAATGCAGCAGAATTCCTAAAAGGGAAAAGTTTTATCACAACCAACAACTTCCCTGCCCAAAGGAGGAAACCAGACAAACCTGGTGTGCTGGAAGAACCTGAGCGAGGCTGGTTAAGGGGACCCCATGCCTCCCTCGCAGTGAGCCAGGATCTAGGGATCACGCAAAGGTCAGCGTGAACAGTCTATGACTTGGCTCAAGGGAGCCGCTCAGGGGCTGGCTGTGCCTCCAGCTTAGGATTCGCTGGAATAACTAAGGAGTGAATTTGTGCGATTCTAAATTACTGGCCCTTGGGTTTTTCTTGATCCTAGCCTGCTTTTTCGGCTCCTTCCTTGCAGGCTCAGTTTTCTCAGTGTTTGGGTTTTAACAGAAGCAGGATAATAGCTCTGGGGTGGTCAGAATGTTGTCCTGCTGTGTTTACTGTGAGTACTGGTAATCGGTGGTCAACAAATAGCTTTATTTATTTATTTATTTTGAGACAGGGTTTCGCTTTGTAGTTCAGGCTGGCCCTGAGCTCACTATGTAGCCCAGGTAAGCCTCAAACTCAGCAATCCTCCTGTCTCTGCCTCCCGAGTGCTGGGATTATAGGTGTGAGCCACCACGCCTGGTACTGTGGTATGTGGTATTGATTGCTGGTGGGCATGAGTCACCATGCCCAACATTGTATGTGGTTACTGGGATTGAACTCAGGACCTTGTGCTTGTGAGGCAGGTGCTGGAACCACTGAGCTAAATCTCCTGCCCCCAAATACCTTTATATTTCTTAAGAAGAAGTCCGGATTTCCAAGCCCCATGCTGGGGTCCTACCCAGTGGGTGCAGGGTCCAGGATCTGTAGAGACTTCCTAGGTGACACTCCTGTTTTGGGGGTGGGAGTAAGATGATACTAGGGATTGAATCCAGGGCCTCTCACTGAGCTACAGGCCCAGCCCTGTTTTATTTGGAGTCTCATGAAGTTTCTTACTTTTCCAGGCTTGGCCTGAACTTTTGATCCTCCTGCCTCAGCCTCCAGAGTGCTGGGGTGACAGGTTGTGCACCCCACTCCTGGCTGTGACTCTCTTGAGCAAGTAGGGGACTGGTGTCTCTGGACACTCATCTCTGCTGACCTTTGTCGGCCTCCAGGGGACTGGGCAGCACACCATAGGAGCTCAGTAAGTTTTTATGGATCTCCCAGGTCCATGCCACCAAGGCAGAGCTGTTGGGTGCTAGAAGGGTGCAGGCAAGACTAACGAGGTTATCTATACCCCGTACCCCAGCTAAGTGGTGGACCTGGCCCTGTTCCTGTCCCAAGATGTGACCTTGGTTCAGGCTGATGCTCCATCCAACCTGAACCTCAAAAGCCAGGCCAGGCCTCCGCCCCGTTCAGGAATGCTGGCTGAAGCAGCCCTGCTTCTAGCCGGTGGCCGATAAGGAGAGGAAGGCAGACTTGAGCCTGGTTCCTCCCTGCAGGGTGGGCCTATCTGGCCTACCACCCTGAGATTGGAGCAGAGGCCCCACGGGCTCCACAGAGTGTCCATCTTTCAGCACCATCCGTCCTGGCAGGTGAGTCCTGTCCTCGCGGAGTCAGTCTGGGAGGCTGTGAGGCAGGGAGACGCACTCAGACCAGGTGTCTCCAAAATTGCCTGTGCTGGGATCACAGGAGTGGGGTTTTTGGGGGCTGGACAGGAAGCCTGATGTCTCTGTCCCTGTGGCTGGGAGACGGGGAGCTGGGTGCTCGGGGGACTCAGTGTGATGGGGTCCTGTAACCAGGTGGGCAGTGTGGCTCTAGGAAAGAGGACTTTCTGGAAGAGGCCACAGCAGCCTCTGGTCCTGGGTCCCTGCTCTCTGGCTGAGTAGTTTGGTGACTCTGCCTCCTAAGCCTCAGTGTCCCCACCTGAGGATGAGGGTGTCCTCTGTGTGTCCAGAGCAGTATCTGCACGTGGCCAGTGGCTGCAGCTGATGGGAGCTGTGGGGACCCTAGAGAGGACAGGGACCTGGAGCAGGGACTCAGGCCTTAAGTCTCGGGTGTGTTACAGCTGCCCTGGCTGGCACTGGTGGACTTTGCACAGGGTAGGAGGTGAGGAGGCTGCTCTGTGGCTTAGGAGAAGTGCTGGGCCTCTCAGCCTCAGTTTCTCCACACACGTGGTGAGCCTGGACTCAAGGACTATGAACTTTCGATCCTTCTGCCTCAGCCTCCTAGAGCTCTAGTTCCATCTACTATGTCTATTTTTTCTTGAACTCTTTGAAATTGTTTGTACATTGGGTTTCTCACATAAGAGAAGTTGTCAATACTTAGCCTGTGTCTGATTTATTTCACTTAACGTTATGGTCTCATGGTGCATCCATTTTCCTGCACACAACTCTGCTTTGCCCTTCTTAATGGCACAGTAGTACTCCACTGTGATTAAACGCTGCACTTTTTTTTTTTTTTGAGACAGGGTCTCGCTTTGTAGTTCAGGCTGGCCCTGAGCTCACTATGTAGCCCAGGCAAGCCTCGAACTCAGCAATCCTCCTGACTCTGCCTCCCGAGTGCTGGGATTACAGGCGTGAGCCACCACGCCCAGCAAACACCACACTTTTTTGTCCCCTTGTCTGCTGGTGGATAAAGGGCCTGGTTAACCTCCCACGGCTCAGGAAACTTGTGCTCCCACACCCACCATCCTAGTGGCGTCCAGCAGTTCTCTGAATGCCCTCAGCCCACCCAGGTCCCCTTCCTCGAGTGCCAGCCGTCCAGACCTGAACACGCTCCCCATGGCGGCTGATGTCCTGCATCTCACTGCTTACAGTCCCTGTGTGGGGGCAGGGAGACTTCCTGGAGACCCTGGCAGTGCTCAGCAGCCTATCTCCAAGCCTAGGGCCCCGCTCTCTGTGAGCCAAGGGGGAGGGCAGTAGCCCCTGGGCCTGTTTCCTAGGTGTCAGTTGACTGTCCCCCCAGGAGCCGAGGCCACACCTGTGGGCGTTTCCCATCCTGTCCTGAGGTGACGGTGTCTCCTCTCTCCAGGGAGAAACTGAACATCTTCCCAAAGATCTGAAGGTAACAGACCAGAGCTGAGGTCTTGTCCTTAGGTAGGCCGCTGTTGGGCAGCCGTCGGAGCCTGGTGGCATCCACCACCCTCCTGTGAGCTGCAGTCCTTCCCTCTGTGGTAGGGCCAGGGCTGGCAGTATAGACCCTCCTCACCCCAGCTCCCACCCACCCCTCCAGCCTGGCAGGCCAGATCATCTGTCAGATGCTCCGTACCTCACCATCCACTTTGGGAGGTGCCGTGCACATGGCTGGGCCTGATGGAGGGTGGGAGGGGGAGGATCTCTTCTCCCACTGGCTTAGTTCTCAGGTTGGGATATCAATCTCATCTTCAAGTTATTGTCTAATGTACTCTATTTTGTTGCTCAAATTGTCACAGTAGAACTTCGAGAGCTCTGTCAGGTCCCCTGACCTACTGGTCCTTCAATCAACCAATTGTAGATATCATTTATCACTATCTAACTGTGATCAAGCACTTATCATCTATCTAATATCAATCATCTATCTAATCATCAGTCCTCTATCGTTTATCAGTCTGTAGCCTATGCTTATGTCCTCACTTCTCGGTTTCCCAAATGCTTCAGGTCTGCTGTGTCTGTTCCTACCCACAGGACAGATTTCAGGAGCTGAGGGAGCCTCCTGACTGTCCCCAGGCAAGATGAGTAGTTTGGTGGCCTGGCCTCTCCACCTGTGCTGTCACAGCCACTGAGGCTCAGCGATTGTCCCCACCTGCCCCTGCAGCGTCCTGACCACTGGGCTGGAGCTAGGGTGAGGTTGTCTGGTCCAGCTACATCCCAGGTGCTCAGCTCTGGGCCAAGCCCTGCAGAAGGTGCTGCCACCCGCTGTCCTGCTCCGTGATGACAGGTATCAATTCCCTTTGTGGCCTTTGGCTTCCCCAGGATCCCCACTGGGCAGTCGGCCTGCACCTGTGCTCTCTAGAGCCTCTGTGCCATGTGAGGGTGGAGGCCATGCCCCCATGCAACAGGGAGAGCAGACCTGGGGCACTTGGGGGGGTGGAGCTACACACTGCCACCCAGTCTCAGACAAACAAACAAACAAAAGTAATAATAATAATATAAAAGAGAAAGTAGACGGAGGAAAGGGGCTGGCATCCTGTCCAACTCACTTTGGGGGTGAGGGTCCCTTCCGCATGCCTAGGAGTCTGAACCTTCAGAGTCTAGGGCCAGGTGTACGGGGTGGGGGCAGGGTTCTTCTGCATGCAGACTGGCTTCGAGCTATGGGTTTATTGGTCATTCAGCAGCGCTTGCAATACCCTGTTATGTGCCGGGCTCTGGGCCTCTGAGAGTGAGGAGCTGCCCAGGAGGGTCCTAGCCCAGGCACAGCCCGGACCCTCAGGCCCCTGGTACAGGCAGACCGGAAGCTCACACCTGGCAGGGAGAATAGGAGGCAGGAGCGGGGCCACAGAAGGGATGGTGCAGTGGGCAGAGGGGTAACAGGGAGGCAGTGTGCAGGGCCTCATGGGGCTGTTTGCTTGGGTAGGGTGCAAATCCAGGCTGCCTGCACAATGGCAGGGCCAGGGGTCATTGGTGTGGACACCCAGGAGTGACAGCTCGGGTGCCATGGGGCAAGACACGGGAGGGGTGGGCATCTGGGCAGCACTGGGAGCCCCAGAGACAGGGAGATGAAAATAAGGAAGGGACGTGGCTTCAGCACAGGGCAGGGCTGGAGACTGAGGCAAGGATGCTGCGGATGGATGGTGGGCTGCGGGCTCTGGAAGGGGACACAGCTCTGGCTGGGGTGCACAGCACCCGAGGCTGTGCAGGGAAGGGCCGAGGGAGGGACACACTGCCCACTGTCCCTGTACTGACCCAGGGGGCAGGGAACTCCCCCAGCCCTTGTGCCCCATTTGGCTTCAGGCCCTGGTTTCCTGGGACACGGGTGTGGAGAGAACTCCACCCTCATCCTGGGTGGGTTCATGTTTGTGCAAACCAAGGTCAGGATGGGGGAAGGACCCTGGGCTGGGGAATGTCAGGAATTCAGTGGCCACACCCTGCTTTGGGAACACTGGCCTTGGGGCGAGGGTCCTGCCGGCTGTGGCTCTCAGCTCTGAGTGAGGACCTGACTCCCTCAGGCCCTCACGGACCACAGCAGCCTCAGAGCACCTGCACTGCCAGCTCCTCTGGTCTGTGTGCACCCAGAGCCCATGAGCCAGAGGTTGAAGGGCCTCCTCTCTCCTACTCCCCATGCAGACATCATGCCGCCTTTCAGGCTGGCTTCCGCCAGGGCCAGGAAAAGCACTGTTCTGAGGAGTCCTAGACACAGGCAAGCCAGGGACCTGCCTGCTGGCTGAGCTTCCCCAGCAGGAGGAGCAACGAGAGGCCTGCTGCCTGCAGACTCAGCGAATGCCAGGCCGGACGCACGTCTGTCTGTGTCCCCACAGAGCTCGAGCCTCTGCCTGTGGTCAGGCCAGCCTGTGGAGGGGGCCCTTTCCGGGCAGCAGGAGCAGGCACTTGGGAACTGCTGACCGCTTCCTGCAGGACTTTGACCCCGTGGCCGGCCACCCATCCGGCCCAGGGCCATCAGTCACCGGAGGGCCTCTCTGCCCCTGTGGCTTTGTCTCCTTCTGAAGGAGCCATTCCTGCAGCCTGGGGCCAGCTGTACTGGGCAGCTTTAATCAGCGCTGGTTTGGACAGCCAAGGCCAGAAATAACAAACAGACCAGGCACTGTTCTGCTCCCCTTCTGCACCAGCGCAGGCCACTCCAGGCTGCATGGGGCTCCGTGTGCCCGGGCCTGGAAGTCAGGGAAGTGGGCAGCAGCGTCCTTGTGCTCCAGGGAACTGTGTCTAGATGAGGAATCAGCTCTGGAAAAAAGCAGGCACCTCTCAGTGGGGTTGGGATCCAGGTTGTCCCTGGCCTGTGCAGGACCCAGGAGGGCAACTCGAGTCGCCTTGAAGACACCGGGAGCACTTGTGCCCCGCATGCAGGGGGAGGCGCTTCTCTTCTCGAGCCTCCATATCTCCAGTCACGAGCCTGAAAGTGCACACGGCCACGCTGTCCTCCAGCTGGAGCCCTCGTGCCCTGGGTTGGGCCCCTGAGGACGCTGGGGACAGTGTCTGTGAGGTGCTGCACGGCTGCATGCGCAGTAAGAGCAGGGACCTGGGACTCGAGTGTGGCAGGCCTGTCTGTCTCTGTGTGACCTGTCTCCACCTGAGCTGCCTTCTGTGGTCCCACATTCCTGAGAGCCACTTGCTGCCCTCAGGCCTCGGCAGATGGCCGGCCGTTAACCAGTCACCTGTGTGGCCGCAGCCCTGTGGGTCTGGGCACAACTGTGCCGCTCTGGGCTTTTGTGCCCCTCTGTTGTGCCCTGTATACTCCTTCACCTGGATTCTGTCTGCAGTGCTCAAGCCAGAAGCCTCTCCTTCCAGGAAGCCTCTGGGTGTCACCCTTCCCACCCTCCTCTCTGGGCGTTGCCACTCTGCTCCCTCCTGCTGGGCCGGGACCCAGACCGCAGAGCTGGGATATCAAGGCTGCAGCCATGAGCAGGGTGCAGCTCTGAGCCCCCGTGAGTGCAGAGACAGGATCTGACAGGTGGGCTGTGCCAAGGCAGGCTGTGCCTGGGACCCCAGCAGGGTGGTCTGCACCCCTCTCCAGCTGAGATTCCACTCAGGAACAGCTCACCCTGCCCCAGAGAACTGAAAATGACCTAAAAAGACAAAATTGGAAACTTTTGAGCTGGCCAGCCACAGTGATGCACTGTTACCCCAGCTACCGGCTCCTTAGAAGGCTGAGGCAGGAGGATGGCAAGTTTGAGCCCATTCTGGGCAGCTTAGTGAGATTCTGTCTAAATAAAGAATGAAAAGCACTGAGGGTGTGCCTCGATGGTGAGCACTTACCCAGCCTGGGGGTGTGTGGAGGGGCCTTGTGTCCTATACAGGGCTGAGGGCTGCCAGTGTGGCGGCGGCCATGCTGCTGGGAAGATGCCAGTGATCATCCTGCCCCGGCATGGGGCTTCTTCCTGGGCAGGGACAGTTGGAATTCACAGCAGCCATGTCAGATCTCCATGCCTACTTCCACTGCTAACACTGACGGAAGGAAACTGAGGCTTGGACGTGGCGGTGGTCCCGCTCAGAGGGACCCCGTGCTGGCTGGGTTGCCAGGGCCTCTTATAAGCCAGCTGGCGGCAGCCCCAGTCTAGGCCCTGAGGGTCTCTGCTCCTCCGGGCAGGCAGCCGAGCCTGCAGGGGCTGGGGTTCTCTGGGAAATCCCCCTGGTCGGGGGCCAAGAGCACAGCTGCGGACACAAACAGGAAGCAGGGGCTCTGGGGCCTCCTGGCCCCACAAGGACAAAGGCCTGGACAGAAAGTGCGTCCATTGCCCTGTGCGGACAGCGAGCCTGCCTGGGCCGCGTCACCATAGCCTAGTCAGATAGCAGGGGAGGGCAGGCCTCCCCAGGACTGCACCATCTGGGATGGGGAGCAGCAGGGCGCCGAGCTAGAGACAGGCAGCGCCATCCACAGGACCTGCACTGCCATGGCCGGGCTCGATCCCCTCTTGTCGGAGCCTCCGTGAGACCTGGCTGTGGCCCCATGCAGCGGCCAGTTCCCTGCCTGGCCTCCACCGCAGCCCAGCGGGAGGTCCCACCCTAACCGGCCGCAGCCTGCAGTCCACCGGGAGGCAGAGGCCGGGCCCACAGGCCAGGCTCCTGAGGAGGAGGAGGGCTTGCTCCCTCCAGAGTAGCTGAGGACTGTGACTGAGGGGAGGTGAGAGTGTTTTGTGTACATGCGAGCACATCCACATGAGTCTCAGAACTGCACACGGTGCACATGCATGTGTGTGTGTGCAGGAGACGGAACAGAGAGTAGAGCTGGGCGGGGGGCTGGCAGCTGCTGTGACTTCCCCAATCCCGGGCCACGTGGGAGCGAGCTAGTGTCCCTGGGCCTCTCCCGGCTGGCAGTGGGCAGGGCCAACAGAGCCTGGCGCCAGCCCAGCGGGGAGCTAATCATCAACCTGCCCAGAGTCCATGGGGCTGGGCTGCCGTTCTCGGAGGAAGTAGGGCAGGAAGCAGGGGCGCCGTGCAGTCAGCCCAGTTGTGGGCGGCCCCCGCCGGCCCCGGCCAGCTGGAGACAGCCCGTGGGCCAGCCTGCCCTGCCCTGTGCTGAGCCGGGAGTGGCCACCTGGTTCCCGCGTCCTCTGCCTGGCGGGCCTGGGAACTGTCTGGGCACAGAGCGCAGGTATGGGGTTGGGAAGGGACCGGGCGGGAGCGGTGAGGACTTCCCAGCAGGCGGTGTGGACAGAGCTGTCTGAGAGCAGCTCCCACCTTTGCTTTGGAAGTCTCTTCTGACTGACTGGGGTCAGGGCAGCAGAAACCTGAGTGGGGAGCTGTGAATGACCCATAGTGAGCCCCCTCAGGGTCTGAGCCACCCCATGGGTCATCCGCTAGGTCACCGTAGGCTACATCTGCAGACATGCTAGTTGCAGCACAGTGTCCCTGCACAGCCCACCATGTCACTGTGGCTGTGACTGGGACTCACCAAGGTCAACCTTGGTCTCTATTAATTTTGGGTTTTCGAAACAGGGTCTTACTATATAGCTCAGGCTGGCCTCAAATTAAAGGCAATCCTCCTGCCTCAGCCTCCCAGCTGCTGGGAATAAAGGCATGAGCCATCACACTCGAATACCTTTCGGCTCCTGTCTGAATCTGTCGGAAAGCTCCTGCGGAGAGCTGGACTTGGCTCCCTAGCCCCAGGCCTCCCCAGCTGCTCCAGGCATACCCCCGGACCCTCTCCAAGCCACCGCCCGCCTGCTCAGCAGCAGCAGCACGTCCATTAGGAGGGCACAGGCTGATCACTGCAGCACAAGGAGACCTCCTCTGTGTGCTCACTTGCTCCTCCCACGACGTGCCGTGACGCTGTGCTGTCTACTCTGCCGCACAGGAGAGACATCAAGGCCTGAGGGTCCCTGGCTGCTGACAGGGACCATGTCAGTCAGAGGCTCTCAGGCAGATGCTGTCCTCCGGTCTCTGCCAAGTCCTGGGCCCTGGCTCCTTGGCTTGGCCGTGTCCCCCAGTGCTTGCCTATGTGGCCAAGCAGCTCCCTGCGCTGCGTCTCTCTCCCCTGACAAGGACACCAGACTGGGGTGGAGCCCTCTCTTCGAGTGTGGCCTCCTCACTACCAAAACTAACTTCTCCTGCAAAACATGACTCATGCCAGTTCCCTTTCTGAGATCCCCTCCCACCGAGATTCACCCCAGGGCTCCGGGCTCTGGCCACTAACTCGGGTGGGTGAGCCCAACTTGGTGCCACTTGATTATAATTCTGGTACTCAGAAGGCTGAAGCAAGATTGCTGCAGGTTCAAGGCCAAGCTGGGCTCCAGAGTGAGGCCATACCTCAGAATTAAAAAACAGAAACAAAACTCAGATTGGACATTAGACTAGGCTTGGAGCCTGAGGCTAGCTTGGCATAGTCTCTGCTGGGTGCCAGGGGCTGCCCAAACTCAGCACACTGACCTGGATGCCAGATGCCACCCAGGGCTGTGATCTAAACTGCGGAGTCTGAAGTCACTGTGGCCTGGGCCCAGGAAGTGGCAGCTGTCAGTCTACCTAGCAGGAGGACAGAGCCCTCCCTCTCACCTCAGATGTGGGCACTGTATGGGTACAGCGCTGTGTCCTGGACAGACGTGAACCCTTGGAGCTGGGGCCTCCACTTTCCTCAGGAAGCCCCTGAGCACCAGCTCTGTGACCAGCCCTCAGGGCCCTTCCAGAATCAGCCAGGTCCTGCCCAGAGAGGGGCGGGAGGGCAGGTGGCCGTGCTGGGCACTGGCCAGGTGGTACACTCCATCTGCTCCAGCTGGAGACCGGACCCTGCCCCAGCTCCTGAGGGATGGGCCAGGAGTTGGGGGTCCCACATGTCAAGAGGCCAGAGCAAGTGCTGTGAGTGGATGCCAACTCCCTGTGCCTCAGACACTCGGACTGTGAGCCATGGGCATCTGGTTCTGTCTGACAGGCCAAGCGGTGGGCGGCAGGAGTTCACAGGGAGGAGCTGGGTGGCCAGCCAGGAAGGGAGGAGGAAGGGGCAAAGTCTGAGCCTCATGCTGGACTTGGGCTGGGGGAAGGTGGCCAGGACAATTCAAGGAGGCCATGGAGCTCCTCGGGCATGGGCTCGTGGGGGCGGCCTCCAGCACACGGACACAGGGAGACGGAGGCCTGCGGCTGTTCCATGCTGTGTAGGTTCCCGCAGCACCATGCCCTTGGGTCCATGGTTTTGTGTCATCTTTCTTCCTTTCCACAAGCCAGGCTCCTTCCGGCCTGCGGCTGCCCTGGAGGGAAAGGCTGGTCATGAGGGGAGGGTGAAGGGGGTGGGGGGCGGGGAGCTGGTCATACAGCTGGTTGGGCCGATCTACCTTGGTCCGAACCCTTCACAGCAGCTGCTCCCTGGGAATAACCCTAGGTGCTTTTCCACCAATCCCTGCTGGCCCCTCCAGGCGACACCAAGAGCCTAAATCTTAGGTGGTGGGAGACCTGTCCCCTCCCTGAGTCCCTGCCCTCAGGGGTCTCTGTGGAATCTGGGCTGGATCCCAGTGCAGCTGTGCACCCCAAGGTCCCGTCCTGGACTCAGGGCAGTGGGTTCCCCTCTACCACAGCAGGGTGGGGGCCAGAGGATTAGTGGAGACTATGTCTACCGATGACTCTGAAAGGCACAGGGCAGGCCTCCTCGTGCCGTGAGGATGGCTCTGAAGGCTGAAGTTACAGCCTGCGCAAAGGCCTTGTGGTGCCAGGCAGCAGGGGCAGATTAGAATGAGGATGAGGAGGCTGGTACAGCCTGGAGGTCATGTGCCCACACCCTCATGTCTTGTCACCCGCTCCATGTGAGGGTGCCAGTGTAGCTCATCCCACACCCCACCAAACAGGGGCGCTGCTGCCTGGGTCCCTGGAGCTACAGTGCTGCTGAACACTGCCTTCTCTCCCACAGCCAAGTATGCCGGACCCTTGGCCATGAGACCACCGTGGGACATGAAGGGCCCCAGGGAGTCGAGCCCTGAGGAGCAGGCTGTGATGGGCAGGGGGCCTGGGGGCGCCTCCAGGGATTGCGCCTGCAGCAAGGCAGTGATGAGCTCAGTGGTGGCCACCGTGGGGGAAGCCAAGGCGGCGGGCAGAGCCGGTGAGTGCCCGTCCACCCTGCCCCGCCCTCTGGCCTGCCCTGGGCAGCTGGCCACTCCTGCACCCCATGCTTCTCCTTTCCCGTGCATGGAGGGGCAGCCGGGCCCCATGAGTCACTGGTGTGGTGAGGCCAGCTGATGTTTCCCGGGGCACACTAGGGTCAGCGGAGCGGGCACAGAGTGGGAGAGCCACTCCCCAGAGCCAGGCTCCGATCCTTAGTGCTGAGGGGACACTGCTCGCCCCACACTCAGTTTCCCAGGGCGCCCTCCCCTCCACCCCTAGACACTGATGCAGCAGAGAGAGAGGGGACATGGGTCCCCCAGGCTGCTCCTTCGGGCTCCTCCCCTGGAGTCTGCTGTGTCTTCCCTGCTTTGCTGCCAGTTGTCTCATCCTAGTCCTGACAGCTCCACTCATGGGGTGCTCAATAACTATTTGGGGGCCAGTGAGTGAACAGTACTTTGGGAGCAGGGCCCAAAGCCTCCCTGCCCAGGCCCCGGTGCCAGGGTGCCAGGCACCAGCGCTTACACCTCCCTCAGATGGTGAGTAGCAGAGTGGGCTCCTAAGCCCAGTGCTTATTCACAAGAGGAGAGGCCCAGCTCAGAGGGGTAGAGGGAAGGTGGGCTGTGCCCAGCACCCACGGGGCCACTGCAGACTCTCTCCCTCCACAGTGGACAAGGACTCAGACTTGCAGCTGGGTTGGCTGGGCAGAGGGGTCAGGTCTCAGCAGAGCCGCCCTGCTGCCCATCCGGGCCTGGGGTGGGGCCTCCGAAGCTGGCTTGTCCTGTAGAGGGTGTCGCTGCATGGGGAGGACTTGGGGAGCCTGGCTGGTCCTGACGTGGGCTGGTTTCCTTGCCCCCACTGTACTGTGGCCTCACAGACCTTCAAGCCAGTCTCTGGGCTGTGATGGTCACAATTTAGTTGGTCAAATAGTCCTGGGTTTGGGGTTGGACATGTCTCCTTGGGGCTGATCTGTCTTCCTGTAGGCCCTTACTTTCTGGGACCCCTAACGGCCCTTACTTTCTGGGACCCCTAACAGCCCAGGTTCACTAGCCAGCCTCTCGGGGAGCCAGGCAGCCAGCAGGTTCCGCATCCCGGCCATGACATGTGCTGGGGGTGGGAAGCCCCTTCCCAGCTCCACACTCTGGGACCTCACTGATCCATACCAGCCGTGGCTCAGGATATTGTACCATCTGCCAAGAGTCCAATGGCACCGTCACCCCTGCCTGTCAGCAAAATCAGAGACTCAGAGATAGCACACTGATCCAACACCAGTCTCTGTCACCGATAAGCACCAAGAACACTCAGATGGGCTGAGTTTAGGGGCTTGTCTGGATAGTCAGGGCTGGCCCTGGACACCTCCACAAGGGGGTTCCACAGTGGGACGCAAGGACAGCCAGACAGATTCAGGGACAAAGGTGGAGTCAGGCACCCAGAGGTGCAGGGGTGGAGGGATGGATGGACAGACGGGCGGCAGGCTCCAGTGTCAGCCTTGCGTGTGACAGCTCTTTAGACCTGTCCCTAAATCCAGAGCGACACAGCGGCTGCGGCCCGGTGAGACCCGACTCTCCCCTCTTGGTGGGCAGCAGCAGAGAAGCCGCCTCCATGGCCGGGCCCTGCTATGTTGCAGATGCCAAGACCCCTCCTGGACAGTCGGTGGCGTGTCCCACAGGTGAGCGCCCGCCCTGCCCCAGGGTGGGTCTCAGGGCCCAAACATGGCCACAGCTCATAAACCCATCTGTCTAGGATCATGGACACTGGTGGTCCGTGGCTGTCTGCCCCGTTGCTCTGTGGTCGTGTGGCAGCCTGGGGCTGAGCCACACCACTGACCTCGCAGGACAGAAAGAGGAGGAGCCTGGGGCGCTGCAGGCCCCCAAGTGCACATCTCCGTGACTTGCAGTCAGAGACACAGGCTGGGGACCAACCTTTCACCATGGGTGCCCACAGCACCCGGGGTGCCGCAGCGTGGGGCGGTGTAGACAGGCTGTGTCCACCCTGCACAAAGTACCCTTGGACGGTGCTGGCCTAGAAGGCCAGGCTGAGGCCGTGTGGGCAGTGACAGCACCAGAGGAGGGAACTGGCGATGGCTGGCGGCCGGCCAGACAGGGGCCCAGCTCAGAGCCCATGGCCCGGCCAGGTGGGGCAGAGCCAGGAGCCAGGGGCCAGGCTGGTGGGCCATATGCGGTGTGAGGAGAAGGGAAATGGAGCTCGAAGGTACCTGTGTGGTGTCTGTGGAGGCCGTGGTCAATGATAGGGCTGCTCTGGGCCTGGCTGCTGTGGGCTGGGACTGCGTCCCCTTCTCCCTTCCTCTTGGGTGGGGGGCGGAGACCATGGCCGTCAGTCTTCCCAGTGCTGTGACCTTGCTGGGATTCAGACCTGTCCTCAGGGCTCCCTGAGAGCCCAGCCCAGGCCTCTGGCATCAGCTTCATGGCCAGAGCCTGGGGGAGGGAACCCACACTGCCCTGGGCCAGGCTGACCCCCAACCTCCTGCCCTACAGACCTGAGCTTGCAGCTACAGGCTGTGCACAGGAAGAGTGGGCGGCCGGACCCTGGGCTGCAGCAGGCCATGCGTGGCCGTTTGCGCCTGCTGGAGAATGACAGCCATGAGGTAGCCCGTGTGCTCGGGGTGAGTCTGATGCTGGGGCCGGGTCGGGCTGGGGTGTCAAAGAGACATAGAACATGGAGGAGGCAGCTGTCGAGGGAATCAGAAGAGGGGACATGGGGGCCAGAGCTGAAGCTGAGTGGTATGTGGGCCTGAGTAGCACAGATGGGAAAGCAGGCCAAGAGAGAAAGGAGAGCACGGCCCAGCAGGACTGGCTGGGGTCGCATTGCCCAGGATTAGGACAGCACCGTGGGCAGAGGTGGAGGAAGAGGGACTGGAGCAGAGGAGGCCTATGATGGAGCTTGGGCCTGGCCCTTGGCGTCAGGAGCCACAGCTGACTTGCAGCGAGAGGGGAGCAGAATTGGCTGCCGCTCTTGCCGCTGGCCATGTTCATAAGCCCTGAGGCCGCACAGCGCCTCCACGGTCTGCCTTTCCCCAGGAACTCTCGGCCAGGCTGTTGTCCATCCACAGTGACCAGGACCGGATCGTGGTGACATTCAAGACCTTTGAGGAGATCTGGAAGTTTTCTACCTACCATGCCCTTGGTAAAGCGGGTTGACTCCCAGAGTGGTCAGCAGGGGCCCCCAGGCGGACACAGGGCACTTCCTTGGCCTGTGAACAGATCTGTGCCAGGGAAGCCTGGCTCAGACCAGCCTCATGATCTGACTGGGGAGGAGACGTGGACAGCTCAGCGGTCAGGCAGGGACTGGGTGTGGGCTCTCAGGGTGGCCTCCCTGGGGTCTTCCTGGGCCTGGTGCATGCGGAGCTGCTGGTGACCCTGTGTGGCCTCCAGGCTTCACGCACCACTGCCTGGAGGCCCTGCTGGTGGACACTTCCTTCTGGCTGCTGGTGCCCAGCGAGGAGGACGAGGCAGCTGTCCACGTGCAGGTGGCTGAGGAAGCCCTGAGGCTGATGCAGGAGAGCCTCCTCATCCAGGAAGGTGGGCGCCATGCTGCACAGGCAACTGGGAACCGGGTGAGGCAAGTCCCGGCTGGGAGAGACTTGATCGGAAGCCTGGTCACTGTCACCAGTAATAAAGTCTTAGCAATGCTGGCAGTGGCGAGGAGGGGTCTGAGCAGCAATGAAGGAAGTGCTGTGTGGAGCGCTGCCCTCCCTGGTTCACGCGATGGCCCCAAGTCTGCAGGACACAAGGTGGGGTGTGGAGTGCCCAGCCATGGCCAGACTCATCCATGGCACTCTAAGCAGAAAGAGCTCTGAGGGACAAAGTCTGGCCCTGGATAGCACAGTTGGGGAAACTGAGTCCCCAAGAGGGCCTAAGGTTGACCCAGCCACACAGGGCAAGCTGAGGTGGAGGTGGGACCCTAGCAGTCATCTGTGCTCTTCTGGAACTCAGAGATGGGCAGCTAGATCCTGGGGATGGGGCATCAGTGTGGGCCCTGCCTGGCAGCGTGGGGCAGTGCCCTTCCAGGCAAGGACCCAGGTGACACCATTGTCCCTTCTAAGGGCCCTTCTTCGTCCTGCATCCTGATCACCATGTGAGAGTGATGCCTGGTGTCCAGGGTGCAGAGAAGGGCCCCCCAAGAAGGGCCTCGGAGGGGCACCCAGGAGAGGTGACCCCAGCAGCAGACTCCTCGGCCCCCCTCCCCAGCGTGACTCTGGAGCAGCCCTTGGTCCCATTCCATCAGTAGGTACCAGCCTTGCTATCACTTCACAGCTCCGGGGGGGACCCAGGGCTCCCCAGGTCCTGTGGCCTTGGCAGGTTGGCCCAACTCTCTGGGCCTAGGCTGCCACTGGCAATGACTTGGTAGAGCTGCCCTGAGTTTGGAGCAGACAGTGTGCCACTCCAAACTGCCCAAATGAAAACTAAGTGTAGGCAAAGCCAGGGCACATGAAGCCACGAAACACACAGGTGCCTGTCACTTGCTGGGCAGAGAGCCAACTTGACCAGGAGCTTCCTGACAGCCAAGGCAAAGAAAGAAAGAGTGCTGATTTAGAGTGTCAGTGACAAGGCAGTGTCACTCGGCGTCTCGTGGAGACCAGAGTCTCTCCTGAGAGCCCTCCCAGGGTGTTGTGACCGCGGGGCCCAAACAGGGGCCCAGAGCTTGCTCTAAGGCCGTGGGATCCCTCGGTGTCAGCCAGCCACCTGGGTCAGCTTTCCATGTCCCAGTCAAAGGTGTGGAGAGCCAGACAAAGCAGCAGTTTATCCTGCACATGGCAGGGAGACAGCACAGCCAGGTGGAACCACATGCACTGAGCCGAGGCTCTGCACACCTGGGCGGGGCCCCAGCATGTCTAAAGGGAGCAGATGCCTCTGCCCCGGCTGCACCTGCAGTACAGACCCCTCTCCCTGCTCCAGGTGGGCTCTGAGGGTTCCCTGGGACCCCACTGACGACTCTGTCGATGGACCTGGGACCCCCAAGATGCTGCTGGTAGGTGAGTGTCCCTGTGGGCCTTTTCTCCTGAGGGGAGGAGCCGGGGGAGTCACCAGTTTCCTGGAAATTCCAGCATCTTCTCTGAACCTTCTCCAAGTGGAACAGGAAGCTGGGCTCGAGGCGCCTAGAGGTCCAGGGCGGGGCCCAGCTGCACAGCAGTCAAGGAGCCGGGAAGAGCCTGGTCACTGTTTCCACAGAGCCCAGAGCATAACTTCCTGGGAAACCCTAGGGTGTGGGGGCTGAGAGCTGGAGGAGGGACATGAGGGACGTGGAGGCTGGAGGACCTGTGCCTGGCCTTGTTCTTCTCTGGGGCCCTTCGCAGGCTCAGGGTGACGCTTTTGCCCCTCAGAGAGCCGTTGGTGTTTGGCAGGCTCGGTACCTGCTGGGGGGCCTTGGAGGCTGATGCCCGGGGTTGAGGTGGTTCGTGTCTCTGAGCCTCTGCTTCCCATCTGTAGCAAATGGTAAAAACGCCGCTCTGAAGTCAGGTGCTGTGGTGCACCCTTGTTATCCCAGCACTTGAGCCGGGAGGGTCATAACGAGTTCAAGGTCAGCCTGGACTATGCAGTGAGAACTTGTCTTAAAAAACAAACGGGAAACCACAACCTGTGTTGTAGGAAGCGTGTCTCCTTCAAGCCTCCATAAGCAGAGCCGAGTGCAGGGACCCACAGGGGCAGTGGGAGCCTTTCCTGGGTGGCTCCAGCCCTGACCATGTGTCTCCTCTTGCAGGGCGAGGCCGGGCCTCCGCAGTAACTGACTGGGAGAGCTCAGGCCCTGAAGAGCTGTCCCTCCGTGCTGGCGACCTCCTGGAGCTGCTCAGCGCTCGGGTCCCCGGCCTACCGTGGTGTGTGGGCCGGCATCTGGCCTCTGGCCGTGTGGGCTTTGTGCCCTCCAGCGTCATCTGCCTGCAGGACTCTGCATCCGAGTAAGTGGCCGAGGCCCCTTCCCAACCCCTGCGGGGTGCCCAGCCACTGGCCACCCAAGTGATGGGCCTAGCTGCATCCTGGGTGCCTTGTCTCTTCCCGAGGGCCGTGCAGGCCCCTGGACTTCCTCCAGCGCTTGCAGGAGGGGTCCCTGTGGATGGGAGCCTGTGCGTGTCAATCCCCGGGGGCTCACGGCACAGACCTTCAGTCCCCATAGGGCAAGAGGTTGTGGCCAGCACACTCAGAGGCCAGGATCCCGTGCACCCCACCTTCCTGGTTCTGCTGGATCCCCAGCAAGCCCCACCTGTGTTCACGTGGGTGCCTCTGTGACCGACTGTTTCCCATCCTATCAGGACCCACTCAGCGCTGCCACCACACTGCTCCTGGTGGGCCTTCTCTTACCCATCACTTCCACAAAGACCCGGCTTCCCTATCCAGGGGTCCCAGGAATCATGAACTTGGGGGACATCATTCAAACCCTATGCATCGTGTCATCCCCTTCATAAAGCCCTGGCCTTCCAGGCCCTGGTCACCCTCAGTGTCACAGGCCACCACCGGCCATGGGCTCACCGCAGGCGAGGTATGCTGGACCACTGGACTCCCCATTCTTTCTCTCCATGCTGGGGACTGAGTCCAAAGCCTTAGCACTGAGCTAAATCCTCAGCCTTTTTATGTTTTTATTTTGAGACAAGGACCAGCTAAGCCACTAAGTTGCCTAGGCAGGGCTTCAACTTGTAATTGTCCTGCCTCAGCCTCCCAGAGTGCTGGTATGAGAGGTATGCACCACCGTGCCCAGTGGCTGACCCCTTTTTAACAAGACCGAGTCTTTCTCAAGGCCCCAGGTCCCACCTGCAAGAGTTTATCCCTGGGGTTGCTGCTTTCAGGTCTCTCTGTCCCTGGGTGAACCTCACACTGTTGGTGACCAGCCCTGGGCAATGGCAGAATCAAAGTGGGGTATAGGGGTGGTCAGTGACAGGTGTGCCAACCCCACCAGGGTTCGGCTTTGCAAGGCACAACTGGCCCAGTGCTTTCGGGACGTGGTAGACAGCATCCTCACCCTCTCCTGCTGTCTCTGGACTGCTCTGCCACACGCGAGGCAGCTCCGGTGCCTGGGCTGGGCTGTGGCAGCCTGTGCCTGCTTTGAGGCCCCCACACCGGCCCAGTTAGGTCTGTCTGCCGTGGTGCTCCTCGCCTCTGCTGGTCAGTAGCAGGGGAGGCTGCGGGGCCTGACACTTCCAGAAGTGTCCTCCTGGAACCTTCCCAGACATCGTGCCCTGGGGAGAGGGCACAGTCTCTCCTATCCCCGGGGCCCTGGGAGCCCCGGCTCGAGACTGCTACATGCCTCTGTTTCCTGCCAGGCGTCTCATGTGTATCTGAGCTGTAGAACCATTTTCTTACCAACTCTGTCCTGGCTGGTTCCATGGCACAGTCTTAGGGACCTTGTCCTTGGCCTGAACCTCTCCAGGGGCCATAGCTCCCCAGAGATGTCGGAGGCCATGTGGGGTGATTGGATCTGTTCCATGCCTACCCCAGAGGAGTGCCAGGGCCGGGCTCCCAGCCCTGTTACGACCAGAGAAGCCAACAGTCCTCACACACTTGGTGATGCACTAAACTTAATTCCAGGTTCAAACCCTGGGATCTCCCTTGACTCTGACGAACAGCCTTGTGGGGGACACAGAAAAGTTGCCAAGGACCGGAAGTCCTCCCCTCCTTTTCCCACAGCCTGCATGTTCTTGCATTGCAACATCAATCTAATCTCTTCTCTGTTTTTTTTTGTTTTTGAGACAGGGTCTCCTTTGTAGTTCAGGCTGGCCCTGAGCTCACTATGTAGCCCAGGCAAGCCTCGAACTCAGCAATCCTCCTGTCTCTGCCTCCTGAGTGCTGGGATTACAGGCGTGAGCCACCATGCCTGGCACTGTGGTATGTGGTATTGATTGCTGGTGGACGTGAGTCTCCACGCCCAGCATTGTATGTGGTTACCAGGGATTGAACTCAGGACCTTGCGCTTGCGAGGCAGGCACTGGAACCACTGAGCTAAATCTCCGGCCCTCTTCTCTGTTTTTTCCTGGACCCTTAGACACCATGTGAGAACACGACGCTCCCCTCCTCTGGGTCATGCAGGGCAGGGTCCCCAAACCAGGACACCTGCCTTAGTGACCACAGGCAATTGCCGAAGTCACAGCATCCATAGAACTTATCCTGATTTTGCCAGTAGTGTCAGTTGTGCCCTTTATAGTTAAAAAGTCCCCAGCCCCCTCAGTGCACCCAGCCATCCTGTCTTTCCTCCTTCCTCTGCAGTGGTCTCCAGTCTGGCTCTGGCTGTGGATGCTGCTATTTCCGGTGGGCACAGGACTTGTTTTGCAGAGTGTGTTACAACTGTTGGAGGATTTTCTTCATCACTGAGTTGCATTTTGGTTTCCTATTATGCTGGAGATTTAGTCCTAGAGGCAAAACTTGCCTCCCCCTTGGCCACCCATCTGCATTGCCTCCTCTCACAACCAGAGGCAGGGCCCTTTACCCACAAAGTGAGAGCAAGACCGCTGGCAGTGGCTGTAGGAGGCCAAGGTTGCCGCAGGCTTCATGGGGAGGGGACAGTCAAGGCAGGGCTTTGAAGACTGCGCCAAAGGTCTTGCTCTCGGGTCTCATGGCCTGTGCTGCTCCTGGCATCTACCCAGACACGTGTCCCTGCCAGGCAGGATCTGTCGGTGTGTGGGAACATCCGTCCCTGGGGAAGCAGAGACAGGTTTCACAGTGAAACGTGTACTTCGTCTAACCGGCTCGTCTTCCTGACTTGGGGGACAGGTTGGCTTCCCCTAGGCAGGACTGGGGCAGCAGGCTTTGGAAGACGAGGACTGGCACACAAGGGAGATGGATGCCAGGGCTTTCCCCTAAAGGTCGAAGCAGAGGGGCGTCCTCAGGGTCCTGGGAAAAGCTGGCCCCTGGGTCCCATGACTGCAGCTGCACTCGGCCTGCACGCCAGCCGGAGCGAAGCCATTGGGGTCGGTCTGCTGGAGCCTCCTGTGCGTTACTCCACAGGGAAAGTGGGGTTTTAATTAAAGCCTTTGATCTTCTCCAGGTTGGAGGATGCTGTCTTCCTGGACGAGGAGGAGCGGTCATTCTTCAGCAGTGAGGGACACTTTTCTGAGGAGGATGCCCGGCAGCTGCTGGGCAAGATATCGGGCAGGGATGTGTGCACCTCGTACAGCTTGGGTAGGTACAGGCAGCGGGACCTGGTGCTGACACCGAGAGCTCCCCGGGCAGATGCCAGGAGCCAAAAGGCTCTGCTGCCCCAGGTGGACTGAATGGAGACTCCACACTCCACAGTGCCAGCCCCAGGGCTACACCTCTTTACCATCCAGGACCCAGGCAGAGTGTCTCTGGCACATCCCCCTTCCCCAGCCACCTTCCCTGCCTTCTCCCCTCGGTGGGCCCTGCTATCTCTGCCATAGTGTGCATAGCAAACAACCAGCCTGGGCACAGAAGGATGCCCACATGCTCGGGGCAGCGAGACTGCAGGCATGCCAGGCTCGGAGAGAGCAGACACCAATGCCCTGGGACAGGGCAGCTGAGACGCATGGTGCTGGGACTCATGCTGGGGCATCCTCTGCAGCCTCACTGGGCTCCATCTGGGATGGCCTTGTCTAGCCCTTCAGGGCTTCGCTCTCCTCCTGAGCCCACATCTGGTCACTGGCCCCTGGGCAGCCCCCCGGAGAGACAGTGCTGTCCCTGCCCTACCTTGACATCCATGGACAGATGAGGCTGCCATGCAGGCAGCACGGAGGAAGGAAGGCAGCATTAGCAAGGATGGCAAGGGTGGGCATAGGCCGAGCCAGCCCCTCAGCTCTGCAGGTGGTGAGTACACTGTGTACAGCTCATACTTCCTTCTGCTGCAGGGGTTGAGTGAAAGATGCACGCCACTTGCTGTGCCTGCGCGTGTGCACACACATACTCATGTGTGCTTCAAACACTCCCACTGGTGTTCATGTGTATGCACATGCACACACACATGTATACATACAGACACATGCTCATAGACACACCTACATACCCATGTACACACAGACGTGGACGTATACACATAGCAGACTATGTACATGCACACGTACAGGAATGCACATATCTCTAGACATGTTTTTTCTTCCTGCTTAACGACACACACTGACTTCTCCCCCAGGGTATTAGGGTTAAAACTTTCAGACCCACCAACGAGTCTGTTGTCCTACCTGGACAGACTTAACTGGACCTCAGCTTCCAGAGGCTCCAATGTCCCTCAGGCCCCCAGGACCTTGAGGAAGCAGAGCAGCCAGCCCTGAGTGGAACGCCATGGCTGGGGTGCAGCAGGGATGTTTCTCCGGCTTCACAGGGCTGGGGACCCAGGACCCGACACCCGTGTTCACAGCTCATGTCACTTCACAAATCTTTTTGTGGCTTTTTCTCACTGGGTTTCTGTGGCAACCCAGGGGGTGAGCAGCAGTGCACACCCCAGGGTGTGGGCCCACCTGCCCCGCACAGCCTCCTGCTCCCTGTGTTGCTGCCTTAGTGCCAGTGTGTCCCCTGCCCAGCAAGAGGAGGATTAGCGAGAGATGGGACAATGGCTTGTGCCCCTCGCGGGCTGGGGACCTGGAAGGCATGAGCTGAGGTCTCCAGCATGGGTCCCAGCAGCTGGGCTCCCGCCCTGCATCCCTGGGGCAGGTGGTGATGCTTCTCTCCCTTCTCAGACAGACTGGAAGAGGCTGAGCCTGAGCAGCTGGAGGAGCACGGTAGGTGCTGCCCTGTGTCCCGGGCTCCTCAGTCTGCGGCTGTGGGGTGTGGGCAAAGGCTACAGTGCTGGGCACCGTGGATGCCAGACACTGGTGCATTTTGCTGCCCTGGCTGGGCTTTGGAACCTGGGGCTGGACAGGAAGCCCCTCTGGCAGCTCTAGTCCCTGCAAGGTTCAGGCCTTTCGAGGTACCCTCCCCCACCCCTCTGTAGCCCTGTCTGCCACCTGCGGGCAGAAGGTGGGTGGGAGTGGCCCCTGCTTGGCACAGAGGGACAGTGCCGCTTCTGCCCAGGAGCTGCACTCCCTGTGTGTTGGTGCACAGCTGTCCACACTGGGTAGCTGCTGGCCACAGCTGGGGCTCCCGTGTGGGGTCTCAGCTACTCTACAGGGTAGAGCCGGCCCCAACCCTGTGTGCTTGCCTGCTAACTCCAGAGCTCTGCAGACCAGAGGAGACAGCTTCCCTGGAGAACACTTTTACGTATGAACTCAGGCTGGTTGGTTCTGGTCCTCCTGGGTCACCTCTGGTTGGGCAGCCCGTGGCTTTCCAGCAGGAAATGTGGTTTGTCCTTCCCTAGGGAGGAAAGACGTGGCTTTGACCCTCCTATTACAGACAGGACCTTTCCCGCAGTGGTGCTAGGCACATGGTCTCTGCGTCCCTTCCTCCGCTGTATTTGACCCTTTGTGGGTTTTTTTTTGTTTTTTTTTTTTTTTTTTTTGGTGCTGGGGTTGGGCCCCAGCGTCCATACTAGGCACACTCTCTGCCACCATGCTGTACCCCATCTGGTTTTGTCTATTTTGTGTGGTGGTTTCTGAACTCCAGCAGAGTGAAAGCTCTGGTTGGCCACTGAAGGGAAATCCTGCCATGCTCACAAAGCCACACAGCGTGGTGTCATGATGTGGGTGACTGGTTAGGTGGCTCCCGCCCTTTCTGGAGTGAAGGAACCTTCAGGAGGCCCTTGCACTGCGGCACAAGAGAATGAGCAGGTGGAAGGCAGGGTGGAGCTGGTTGGAAACCTGGTCCTGGGAGCTCATGAAATATCCTCGTGGCCCTCTAGTGACCTTCAGTGCTTCCACACCCTAGCACGCAGCCTCTCCAGGAAGGCGCCAGAACAGGACCGCCAGCTCCAAGGGCATTCTGGGTAGGAGCAGCTGCCTCCAAGCCTGTGCTAACCAGCTGCCTTCTCATGGCCTACAGCAGTGCCTCCCCTGTGCCCATCCCTGGAGCCACCAGAGCCCCTGAAGACAGTGAGGGGCATCCTCCAACGGTGCAAGAGCTGCCCGAGTGGCGCTGAGGAGCTGATGCCCAAGGACCCGCCAGTAGCATCCAACGGCTGGAGCTCATCAGGCCCTGAGGAGCCTCCCTGCCACCTGGATGCCAAGGACGGCTGGGCCAGCCCCGAGACCCTGGACTCGCTGGTACAGCTTCTGAATGCGTCTGGGTACAAGGCCAGTTTCCATGGCCTGTATGATGACCCGGTGTCCTGGCTAAGCAGCCTGTCCAGCAGCTTTGCTGATGAGGAGGAGCTGGCTAACCGCCTGGCACAGGCCCGGGGTGTGGCCAAGAAGGCCGGCCTCAGCATGGCCCTCGCCAGACTCTGCTTCCTGCTGGGGCAGCTGTGTGCTCAGAGACTCAAGCTGTCCCAGGCCCGGGTGTACTTCGAGGAAGCCCTGGGGGCCCTGGGGGGCAGTTTTGGGGACCTCTTCCTGGTTGTGGCCGTGTATGCCCACCTGGCCAGCATCTACCTGAAGCAGAAGAACAGGGAGAAGTGCACACAGGCGGTGCCCAGGGCTGCGGCCCTGCTCCTAGGCACACCTGGCCACGCAGGTGGCACAGAGGCAGAAGCTGAGCTCCTGCGGTTCGGGCTGCGCCGGGCCATCACTGCCCAGAGCCCGCAGGCAGAGGCCCGGGCCTGCTTCCTGCTGGCCAGGCACCACATGCTACTCAAGCAGCCCGAGCAAACCCTGCCTTACCTGGAGCGGCTGCTGCTTTTGTACAAGGCCTCAGGGACCCTGAATGCTGCATGGCCTGTGGACTGCTATCTGCTCCTGGCGGACAGCTACAGCTGGAAGTGCTTGCCCTACCTGGCGCTGAGCTGCATCAGGGCAGCCTCGCTGGGGACAAGGAGGTCACTGGCCAGCTGCCTGCGGAGCGTGGACCTGGTCCTCCAGAATGCCCCCCGGTTGCATGGCCAGAGCAGGGCCCCTTGCCTCCCTGCCCAGATTGCCCACTACCTCAGACAGGCATTGGCTGCCCCGGCCCCCAGCCCTGGGTCCAGGCTACGTGGTGCCCTCTATGCCAGCCTGGCCCAGTTGCACAGCCACCACGGACAGCACAGCCAGGCTGTGGCCCTCATGACACAGGCAGTAGAGGCTGACACTCTGGCTGAGGCCTGCTCTGTGGTGGACCACTTAGTGGCCCTGGCCTGGCTGCATATGCTCCAGGGACAGAGCTTGGTGGCCCTAGACATCCTGGAGTCTGTCCTTGACGCAGGTGTGGCCAGTGAGGACCAAGAGGGAGTGATGGCCAACATGGTAGCCATGGCCCTGAAACGGATGGGCAGGACCCGACAGGCAGCTGAGGGCTACTACCGCGCCCTGCGTACGGCCCGGCGCCTGGGCCAGCAGCAGAACCAGGCAGTGGTCCTGGCCAACTTCGGGGCCCTGTGTCTGCAGGCCAGCGCTGGCAGGCTAGCCCAGCACTACTTCCTGGAGGCCATCAGGATCTTCTCACTGCTGCCCAGTGGGGAGTGTGGACAGGACTTCACACAGGTGTTACTGTGGGCAGGTCACCTGTATACCCGCCAGGGCCTTGCACAGCAGGGCAAGTGCTATTTCCAGTGGGCGTTTCTGGTTGCTGTGGAGACAGGCCACCTGGAGAGTAAGTGCTACCCCAGCCATGGCAGATGCCCTGAAAGGAAGCTCAGTTTCCCATCCCTGTCCAAGCACCCTGGACACTGGATCCCATAGCCAGTGCTATCTGGCCACCTGGAGACGCTGAGAGGTAGACCAGGCAGATGTACGCAAAGCCTGTGGGGCAGGGTGTCCTCATGCCAGGCTGGTCAGGGACACTGGTCCTGGTGTGCAGGAGCCTCCTGTATGCTGGCATACGGGGCCACAGGGCATCCCGTCTTGCCAGTGAGACTCAGGCCAATGTAGCTGGAGGGAATATCTGTCACCAGGTGCCAGAGTTCAAGGTGTCTCTGTGGCCCATGCCCATGGCAAGCCACTCCTACATCCTTTGCCTGGAGGACTCAAGTCCACACTGAAGCACCCTGGTGTGTGGGCAAGGGCTCTATCAAGGGTGCCAAGCAGAGCCCAGGGCCTGGCTGTGTTCTGGCTTTTGCTTGGGCACACAGGGAGCTGCTGAGTGTCGGAGGTTCTCAGCACAGCTGTGCAGAGCGGGTGAGAAGAGGTGGGTGAGGTGGCAGAGGCAGCAGGGATCAGGCGGGGGCAGGTGGGGAGGATGCTTGAGGATGACTGAAGTCCCTGGCCAAAGCTGGGGCAGGGCTCCTGCTCCTCCCTCCACCCTGGGTCCTTGTCCGTGCCCCCAGGAGGGTTCGTCCTCCAATGTGACATGGCTCGGGTCGGCCTGCCCAGCACCCCAGGCTGCGGCCACCCCTGTTGCTCCTGAGCTTAGGCCCCTGGAAGGACAGTGTTAGGCAGCAGCCCCAGGAAGGGCCAAGGCCAAGGAGGGTGAGGCCGCAGCAGACGCCATCTGTGCGGAGGGCGGCTTGGGCTCGAGAGGCCTTGGGTATTCAGGAGGACCAGCAACCTTGCCAGGTCCTGAACAAGTGCAGGGGCACCTCTTAGAGCCCAGGGTGCTGGATCCTGACCTGCATGTGTGGGCGAGGCCCGGGGCAGCCGCATGGTGCTTCCTCCTGGAGTGGGTCCCTGACTGGCAGTGCCTTATCTTCCCTGCCTGCGGGCCTGCCTGAATTACTGATCTGCATGCCCTGCTCACTTCTCCATCAGTCTGTCTCCATCAGTCTGGTGCAAGGTTTGTCCATTTTGTTGGTGTTTTCCAAAGACCAACTTTTAGTTCTATTGTTTTTCTTTCCTCTATGTCATTATTTCTTCTCTGATCTTCATTATTTTCTTTCTTTCATTCCCTTTGAGATTAACTTTTTTTTTTTTTTGAGAGAGGGTCTTGCTTTGTAGTTCAGGCTGGCCCTGAGCTCACTATGTAGTCCAGGCAAGCCTCGAACTCAGCAATCCTCCTGCCTCTGCCTCCCGAGTGCTGGGATTACAGGCATGAGCCATCACACCCAGCACTGTGGGGTGTGGCGCTGATTTGTTGTGGACGTGAGTCACCATACCCGATATCTTATTGTATGCAGTTACCGGGATTGAACCAGGGGCCTTGCGCTTGCTAGGCAGGCACTGGAACCACTGAGCTAAATCTCTGGCCCTTTTTGTAGTTTCTTAAAGTGGAAATTTAGGTTCTTGGCCTTGAAATTTCCCTCCTTTCCTTCTTGTGTAGCAGTGATGGAACCTGGGGCCACACTCATGCTAGAAAGCACTCTATCACTAAGCTACATTCCCTACCTTTTTAAGTTTTTATTTCTGAGACAGGGTTTCACTAAGGTTCCCAGCCTGGGCTTGAACTCTCAATGCCCCCTGCCTCAGCTTCTGTGGAGCTGGGATGACAGACATGTACCCATGTCTGGCTGCCTTCTGTAACAAGTCGCATACAGCTGTGCCCTCTAGGAACAGCTTGCAATTTGGTTTCCAGTCATCTAAGAGTGATTTCCAGTTTCTCTCCAGACCTCTTTTTGACTCCTGGTGACTTGGGAGCTTGTAATTTAATTTCCACATATTTGTGAATCTCCCAACCTCCCTTCCGTTCCTAAATTATTTTTTTTCAGACAGGGTCTTACTGGGTAGTTCAGGCTGGTCATGAACTCACTTTGTATCCTTGGCCAGTCTCAAACTCACAGCAATCCTCCTGCCTCAGCCTCCCAAGTGTTGGAATTACAGATGCATGCTGTTTCTGATCTCACTTAAGTAAGGAGCAGCTGTGGTTACAGCTCTTTTCTTTGCTGAGATGTGAGCCAGAGCCTGCCAGCTGGCCCAGCTAAGGAAGGCTGTGTGCCACTGCTGCCAGGCAGGTGATCAGTGGGGCACCTTCTGGGTGCAGCTGGTTCCAGGTGTGTGAAACATTCTGTGTCTTGGTGATCTTCAGGGGCTTCTGAGGCAGGACCTTCCACCACACTCACCCAGCGCTAGGGGAGGCTGCTGAGCCTGTAGTCAGCCGGCTCAGGCTTCAGAGCACGGAGCCCGACCACACTGTCCACCATGCGATGCTCAGGAAGGACCCTCGGCTCCCAGCCACCAGGGAAGCTGCACCAGGGTCCATCAGGACAGCATGCTCTCCTGGCCCCTGGCGTGCTGTGCCCTTGGCCAGGCCTCACAGCCTGTCTCTGGGCTCAGTTCCTCGTCTTCGAGCTCCCAGCTTGGGGTTGTAGAGGCAGTAGAGGGTGGGGGCAGTGGGGTTCCATGGGGTGACGCTCACTCTCCGGCCCAGGCCAGCTGCATGCCGTCCAGAGGCTCTGCCACTTCTACAGCCGCGTGGCCCCTGACGAGGCGCGGTGCGTTGTCTACCTCGAGTTCCAGCTCACACTGGCCCGGAGGGCTGCCGACAAGGTGCTGGAGGGGCAGCTCTTGGAGGCCATCAGCCGACTCTACCTATCGCTGGGCACCGAGCGGTGAGGCCAGGGCCCGGCGGGTGGGCAGCCCCTCTCCGGGGGTCTGTGGGGCCTGTGTCGGAGAGCTTGACCCAGCCAGCCAGGGGTCATCCTGGCTGCTGGTCATGACACAAGTCCAGCTTGGCCTCACGAAGGTGAGGAGCCCCATATCTGCCCCCACAGGCCCCCTCCAGGCTATTTCCCAAAGGGGCAGGCACAGAACTCCAGGCCACCCTTCCTGCCAGTGTGGTCTGCCTGCCTATCTGATTTCTGCTGCACCAGGGATTGAACCCAGCGCCTTCCCAGTCAGCTGCCTCCCAGCCCATTTTACTTTGAGACAGTCTCACTAAGTCGCTGAGTTACCCAGGATGGGCTCCAGCTTGTCATCCCCACCGCAGCCTCCCCAGTGTTGGGGTGGCAGATGTGCACCACGTGCCTGTTCACAGTGGCTTTTATGAACTGACCTCTGCCCATCACAAGCTTCCAGCTGCTGCCACAGCTGTTTGGCCCCATCAGACCCCCAGATGTGACAGGGGCCAGGTGTTCTGAGCCTGAGCAGGTCCCTGCTGCTTCCCCAGGACAGGATCTCAGGGCCAGGTTCCAGGTGTCACACCTCAAACCGTCCTGAGCAGGCCACATGGGCTGGGGGGATCAGCTCTGTGCCACCCGCTGTCACCTGGGAACTCACAGAAGGAGGAGGGAGCCGATGTCCTGGGGCTGGAGCAGCTCCTGCCTTGGCCTGGACTGCACAGCGGGGGCGGGCAGCGGGGTGTGCACAGCGGGTCTGGTCTCCTGGAACCCTGGAGGGCAGGATGCCAGCCACAGTGGAGGGTCCCTGGGGCCCCACCTCCCAGGCCTCTCCATCAGCACCCCTTGGGGGAAGAGCAGAGGGCCCACAGCGCTGGTTGCGATGGCTATGTCTGCTTCAGGGCCTACAAATCTGCTCTGGACTATACCAAGCGGAGCCTCGGGATATTCATTGATCTGCAGAAGAAGGAGAAGGAGGCCTATGCCTGGCTGCAGGCCGGGAAGATCTACTACATCCTGCGCCAAAATGAGCTGGTGGACCTATACATCCAGGTGCGTGTGCAGGTGCGAACGGGTGCACAGGCTCACCACTGCCCCCAGCTGGCAGCCAGCCAGCCACACTCCACATGCCGTTCTGCCCATCCTCCATTCATAAAGCCAGCTATCCACCTGTCTACCCACTGTCTGTCCATCCACTATGGTCATATTTATCACCTCTGTCCATCCATCCACTCACCCTTCTCACCCACCCATCTGTCTGTCTAGCTGTCTGTCCACCCACCCACCCACACAGACTGCCCTCATCCACTCTCCATCCCACCGCTGAGCACCTGTGTGCGTCAAGGCGCTGGTCTCGGGCCCTCTGCGCCCAGCTCCTCCAGTGCCCAGATTTCTGATGATGATCTGAGCTCTGAGGAGAGCAGTGAACCCCAAGAGCCCCCTGCACTGCACACAACGGGGGCTCAGAAGTGTGCGAGGGATTTCCACTCAGACGCCAGAGGAGCTCATTTCAGCCGCGACGCTCGTGGACTGGAAACGCTGACCACCGATGCAGCCCGACTTCACGTGACCTGAGCGGGGCGAGGCGCATGAGGGCCTCAGCAGCCCACACCTTTCCTCCAGCCTAGGGCTGAGAACCCAGCAGAGGAGATGGGGCCTCCATGCAGGGTCCCGGGGACCTGGGCTGGGGCAGTGTGGGGCCCAGTGCCCTCCTGGAGGACAGGGGAGGTGACCGGTGGCTGGACCAGTGGGCACAAAGGCCCAGGGGCTCCGAGAAGCCTGACACTGCCTTAGAGCTGCCCATGGCTGGCTCTGGCTAGACCTGGGCAGGGACTGAGTTCTCCCACACCCTGCACACTTGTTGGGCATTTGTACACACCGCATGGGAGGCAACATGTCAGAGCCATGGGGACCCTCCACTGTGAGGCTGAGTCAGGGACAGAAGGTGGCCATGGCCAGTCACGTTCCCTGAGGGTTCAGGACCTGGAGCTGAGGGCAAGAGGCGGTGGGTATACAGGCCCAGGCAGCAATGCCCATCTTCACAGGTGGAGGCCAGGCCTGGGGCTTGGGGTACATGGAGAAGGCTGTGGCTCTGGGTATGATGTACTCCGCTATGTAGGTGGCACAAAATGCAGCCCTGTACACGGGGGACCCCAACTTGGGGCTGGAGCTGTTTGAGGCAGCTGGAGACATCTTCTTCAACGGGACCTGGGAGCGGGAGAAAGCCGTGTCCTTCTACCGGGTGAGTAGGCACCGTGCATGCCCTTGTGGCAAAGGGGCACCAGATGACCAGAGCCACCTGAGAGGACAGTGGGTCTTCACCAGGCAGAGGAGGAAACTGAGGCTCAGAGAGGCACAGGATGTGCTGAAGGACACACAGCTCATCAGTGGAGGACCCCGATGTCTCCCTTCCTCTGTTCCTCCTGTCAGGAGCAGCTTGGTCCAGGGCACACAGCTGGGTCCAGGACGTGGGCCAGTTTGGGCTGTCAACATCTCTGAACTGCCCCTTCACTAGGGCCCAGGCCATGTGCAGACCCTACAGTGGTTGAGGGCACGTGCCCATGTGCGCTCTGGGAGCACTGCATGACAGGTGCTACAGTAGCCTGAGCCCCTGCCCTGTGTGGACAGGACCGGGCGCTCCCGCTGGCCATAACCACAGGGAACCGGGAGGCAGAGCTGCGGCTGTGCAACAAGCTGGTGGCACTGCTGGCTGAGCTGGAGGCGCCCCAGGAGGGCCTAGAGTTCGCCCGCGAGGCCCTGGAGCTCAGCGTCACACTGGGTAAGCTGGCCTGTGGGGCCGCTCTGCTGTCTGGCTGGCCCTGCCCGGCCCTGAAGTCCGGGCCGGGTCTCAGGACAGGCAAAGCTCTGTGCCCCCACGCGCCTCTGCCACAGCTGACCACACAAGCCAGTCTCTCACCGCCCTGCACACATGGCTGGCCTGTGTGTGGAGTCCCCCCCTGCTGTCCCTTCCTGGCCTGCCGCGGTTGCTCCTGCTCTCTGGCTGCTGCAACCCCCTTCCCTTACGCGTGGCCTCCCCATGCCCTGCACTAACTCTGCCTCTGGGGAGGGACCCCAGCCTGGCTTGGCCTGCCTGCAGCCTCCACGCCGGAGGAGAAGGTCCCAATGAGGCTGGCAGGGAGGCGGGGCGCTGACAGGAAGTGACACCCAAGGTCAGGGCCTCTGCTCATTACACCCTCAGGTAGGGCCACTCTTTGGCCAGCAGATTGGCCAGAGCCCAGGAAGAGAACACCATGTCCCTTTTGGGGGTCCAAGTTAAGAACCAGGAGGGAAAGGAAGACACCCCATGGGCACAGAGCTGGGACTTTGCCAAACGCCAAAGTAGAGGGGGAGCAGGTGTGGTCACCCTCTTTTACAGATCGGAAAGCAAGTTTCAAGGACAGGAAGTGGCTGGCCACAGCCTGCAAAACCCCCACCCCACGCCACACCTGCGCGCGGGTCATGTGCCCACATGTGTCCTCCACCTGCCACCTCAGGTGACCAGCTGAATGAGCGTGTGGCCTATCACCGGCTGGCAGCCCTGCACCACCAGCTGGGCCACGGCGAGCTGGCTGAGCACTTCTACCTGAAGGCGCTATCTCTGTGCCGCTCGCCACTGGAGTTCGAGGAGGAGACACTGTACTACGTGAAGGTGTACCTGGCGCTGGGCGACATCATCTTCCACGAGCTGAAGGTGTGAGCCAGAGGCGACTGGCCCTGGAGAACTCGGGACACGGCAGGGGCTCTGGTCAGGGTTCCTGGAGGAGGCCAAGCTGATAGTAAGGGGGTAAAATAAGGTACAGTAGGGAGGATTTCAAGGGGCACCGTTGTCCCCCAAGAACACAGGGCAAGATCCAGCCTGCACTGCAGCCCCTCCCGCAGTCCCCAGACACGGGTCTCCAGGTCACTGGGCAGGCAGCAGGGATGTTACTGTCCTGCTCCACAGAGAGGGAAACTGAGGATCAGGAAGCAAGCAGGGGCCTGCACTGCAGGGGCAGGGGCTGGGACCCCTTCTCCATCTGCACCCCAGTCCCGCAGAACACCTGCAGACAAGCACCTGAAGGTGTCTTCCACTGTCCTCACCACCACTCCACCCGTCCGGCACAGGTGCTGCTCCTGTGCAGCGTAGATGCCATGCAGGGAAGGTGGAGGGGCCACGGCTGGGCTGGGCTCTGCCCTGACCATTCCCCCTCAACCCCCACTGCACATCTGCGGCTCACAGACATGTGCTGGCGACCCCTGGTGGTCAGATGTGGTCCCTGTGGCCTCTGTGGCAGTGGTGCCCACATGCCCAGAGGGTGGCCAGGGCGTGGGTCTCCCTGTGCTCACACCTGCCACTGCCTCTCCCCAAGAGGAAGAAAGGGCTGGGCTGCTGCTGGGAGCCATGGGGAGGAGCCAGGTGGGGGAGGGCAAAGGCGAGAAGTCCCTCTGCCCCCACCAGAGGCCTCGCCACATCCAGCCTGGGCCTCCTCCTGCTCCCTCTGGGGGACGGCTGTGTCCCTTGTGGGGTCAGGGGTCATGGGGTGCTGGACACCTGGGTCTAAGGAGCCTCTAACTACATGAGGCCCGTCACAACCAGACAAGCAAGGCGGGTATGTGCGCATGTGTGCATACATGCACTGCAAACTGAGCTGGTACACAACTGTGCACACCCACATACACACACAGAGAATGGTAATGCCTCTTTAAGTGGGACAGCTCTGCCCCCAGGAAGCCCTCCCTCCAAGCCTCCGCCTGGCTCCGCTGTGACCAGGCCACCCCATGTGATCGGGCGTGTGGTCCCCGTCATGCCAGGTCCTTGGGAGCCTATGGGTGGAGGCTCACTAACTGCCCCAAATTTTCCCGTCCTGGGTCCTCAGGGCAGGGACAGAGATAGGCTGGGTTCCTGGGCAGTGTCTTCAGCCTGGGAAGGGTTTCCGAGGTGCTGAGGAGAGGAGGGACGGGCCAGGCCAGCTGGGTCCACGCAAAGAGGGAGCTCAAGAGAGGGCCACGAGAGGGTGGGGTGGGGCAGAAGGCTGGCGGCCCCATCAAGAGGACCGAGGGAGGGCTACCAACTTGGGGACAAGTTGGGGTCCAAGCCTGGGACCGAGTGGCACAGCCAGGCATCCCCAGCATCATGTGGGGTGATGGAACTGCGCTGGAGAGGGTCCCCACCTCCCTTCACCTGCCACACCATTAATGCCACCTCCCTGCCCAGGACCCCTTCGATGCGGCTGGGTACTACCAGCTGGCGCTGGCGGCAGCCGTGGACCTGGGCCACAAGAAAGCGCAGCTGAAGCTCTGCACGCGGCTGGCCACCATCTATCACCACTCCCTGCTGGACCGTGAGATGTCACTCTTCTTCTACCAGAAAGCCAGGACCTTCGCGTCCGAGCTCAACAGCCGCCGGGCCAGCCTGGCCCCGCGGCGCTTCTGGGCCCGTGCCCCCTGGCTGGCCCCAAGTCCCCCACCCTGAGGGCTGGACCTGCCTGGTCAAGCTGCTGGGGGCTTGGAGGGAGGCTAGAGGGCAATAAATGTATTTTCAGTGTTGCAGGCAGCCCCAGGAAAACTTCCCAGTGTCGCTCCTGGGCCCAGCTGTTCCTTTCCTCTTGCAGTGAGCCACACACTCCATTTTACTTCTACACAGGGTCTTACTGAGTTTCTAAGTTGCTCCAGCTCAGCTTCAGGTTGCAATCCTCCTGCCTCGGCCTCCCAGAGCGTTGTGCTTGCAAAGTCCTCGCAGTGGGCCAAACCTCCGTCTCCCAGAGGTGACCTCCCATGACTCTCTCTCCTCCCCTCATTCCTTTTGCAAGGAAACCGAGGCCTGGAGAAGGAGGCCCTCAGGTAGGCAGGGCCGTGAGGGGGCCTGGGAGCACCTGCAGGTCTCTGTCCAACAGGCAGAGGCAGGGAGATTCTAGTGTGTTGCCAGCACCCCACAAGGGGGCAGCAGAGAGCTTTCTGGCAGTGCCAGTCCCTGCCATGCCAGGCGGGCTGAGCCTCACTGAGCAGGAGACAGGGTCTTGGGGTGAGAGGGAACTCACACACCACCAGGGTGCTACCGGCCTGGCTCCTGCCTTCGAGAGGGGCAGCGAGGGCTGGTGACCACTGCAGGGCACAGCACAGGGGCTGCATCCTCCTCACCAGGGAGGAGCAGAGACAGGCCCAGTGTCCACAGGAGCTGAAGGAGGGCAGCCGCTCAGTGTGACAGAGCCTTGAGGTGGCGTAAGGTCCCTGTGGACAGGAGGGGCCTGACTCTGCGCTGTGTGCCCTTTGCCGGGAGCCTGCGGGACAGCTGTTCCCATGACCCCAGAGCAGCCAAGGGCCTCGGTCTGTGGTGCGCTGTGGTACCAGGCACAGCCCAAGTCTCAGAGGAGATGGGGGGAGGGGCCCAGGATGCCCTGGAGACCATGGGCCCCTCTCACAGTGTGATGAGCCTGCAAGGCAACGGTCACGCCTGTAACTGCCACGCATGTGGCCAGGTGCGATGAAAGCCCTGATCAGCTGGCTCCGGAGCCGCTCTCAGGGGCCTGGCTGGATCCAGGGACCCCTCCACCAACAGGCTGGAAACAGGGCCCTGCAGAGCTGCAGCCTCGGCCCTTTTCCAGGCAGACTCCTGCTAAGGGCTGTACTGCCCAAGCCCCGCCCCAACCTGCAGTTCCTGACCTCAGCACCCCAGGGTGGAGGGTGCACAAGTGCACAGCATGTCGGCCAGGACCCAGCTGCCCCAGGGAGGGATCTGCCGCTGGCCTTCGCCTGACAGAGGGTCTGAGTCCTCAGCCCCAGAAGCAGGGCTGAGCTCTGGGAGGGCCCTGGCCCAGGCCACCCCCACGGCCCCCGCTGACCCTGGAGACCCGGACCCAGCTATGGCCCCAGCTCTACGACCTCCAAGGTGTGGGCACATGCCGCCCATGTGTAGCTTGTTCCATGTAGCACAGATGGGGACAGGAATGGCTCAGAGGGTCCTGTGGTCTGCTGGGTGGGCCAAGCCTGGGTGAGGGCCCTGGGGGCAGCCGTGTCTATTGCTGTCTCGAACAGAGCCTTTGCCACTGCCTGTGGCCTCAGAACCACAGGGCCCAGGTCATAAGGCATCCAGGGACCAGGTCCTCCCAGAGGGAAGGTGGCATCCTGCTGTCAGAGCCCTGTGGGGGAGGGGACCTCTGCAGCTGGTGGGAGACCTGCTGGACTCCAGAGGCCAAGGGGG
Organism: Thryonomys swinderianus; assembly: GCA_004025085.1. NCBI lineage: Eukaryota > Metazoa > Chordata > Mammalia > Rodentia > Thryonomyidae > Thryonomys > Thryonomys swinderianus. The sequence continues at coordinate 84,015 of PVIC010000523.1, read as the reverse complement.
CAGAACCACTCTTGCCCATCACCCCACCTACCACCCAGCCACATTTCACAGGACAGCTGCCTCCAGGCTGGCCACCAATAGGGAGGGCCGGCTGTGTGGTCACTGCCACACAAGGGTGCTGTGGACACACGTCCTTGGCAGCTGGGTCCCAGGCCAAGTGAGTGGGGCTGGGCCTGACAAGAGCCAGGTCTACACAGCCAGCCTGGGATACATAGCAAGGTCCTGTCTCAAGGAGGAAGGGAGGGAGGGAGGGAAAGGGGGGGAAAGGAAGGGAGGGAGGGAGGAAGAAAGGAAGGGAAGGAGGGAGGAAGGAAGGGAGGGAAGGAGGAAGAAAGGAAGGGAAGGAGAGAAGGTGGGAGGGAAGGAGGGTGGGAGGGAGGGAGGGAGGGAAGAAGGGAGGGAGGAAGAAAGGAAGGGGAGGAAGGGAGGGAGGGAGGAAGAAAGGAAGGGAAGGTGGGAGGGAGGAAGGAGTGAGGGAGGGAGGAAAGAAGGAAGGGAGGGAGGAGGGAGGGAGGAAGGAAGGAAGGAAGAGGAGGAAAGAAAAAATCATTGTCAATATTTTAGTATATACTTCTTTATAATTATCCTGTTTATTCACAAGGTGAACACCTTTGCTTTGAATACAAAATAATATGATTCACTGTGAAAACCTGAACTATATGGTATTGTCAGGAAGAAAATCAAAACCACCTGAAATCTCATAAAATAAAATAAAATAAAATATATATGGCAGCCTCAGGGGTGGGCAAGCCGCCATAGTACTCACCAAGAGGGGCCCCTGGGGGAGTCCTGCCACGTGCCCGTGTCCACCTTTGATGTTATGAACGGCAAGGCCACGAGCTTCATGGGGAGGTAAGGGTCACTGCTCAGTGCCCGCTGCTCTCAGGCACGTGCACAGCTGTTGGGCAGCTCCAGGGACGGGCTCACTCGAGGCTGGGCCCTGCAGAAACACAGGGAAGGTACGCGCAACATGCCCCTGCGCCCCTCTGGGTTGCCCCTGGGCTGAGGAGCGAATGAGCAAGTGAGACGCGGGTGTAGAACTCCGGGACCCTGAGCTGCAGCTGCCCTGTCGCCACGGGTGGGGCAGAGGGGACGTGGAAACCCCTTCCAAAGGTGACTCGGTGTCAGCTGCCTCCCAGCGAATGAGCCAGGATGCTTTCTGGAAAGTGACCGGGCCTGGCCCAGGCTGGGAGCTTCTGTCCCTCAGGGCAGTTCTGTGTCTGGCAGAGGATGTGACACAGGGGTCCTGGGGCTACAGTCCTCACCCCAAGACCTCCAGGATGCCCTCCTCTCCCAGTGCTGTGGCTGTCGGATCCCCGTGGCTTTTCTGTCCTCCCTTCCACCTTGACAGGACCCCGTGAGCCCCTAGCATGGCTTCCACTTCCCAGATGGGATTCTTCTATGAAGTCAGTCTAAATGGACACAACATCTCAGAGACAAGATAGAGGGACCCAGGCCTCCCAGCCCACTGGCTGCTGCACCTGGACCCGTGTCTGGCTGTGTGACCACATCACTGGGTCCCAGGAGATCCCCACAGACCTGTGGGTGCCACCAACCCCGTCTGTCCCCATTGCACCCATGCCTGCCCTCAGCACACAATCTGCTCCACCCCAGTGATGGAGATGAGCTGAGCTGTGTGGGCCGCGCCCGGGCCCTGTCCCTGCAAGGCTGGCCCTGGGTCCTTCCCCGGAGTGGCCAGGCTCTCCGCGGCTCCCTGGCTTGGGCTGTGTTCCCTGACGCCAGGCTTCTGCTGCTCAGCCCGTGACTGTCCGCTGCCTGCCGACACGCTGGTTCCCGTCCCCCTGAGAGCAGGCCGCATAGTCAATGTCCCAATGTCAGCTGCGTCTGGCTCCAAACAGGGCAGCAGGCAGAGGACATCCACAGGGCTGGCACAGAGTGGTGGGTGGTGGTAAGCACCGGCTCCATGATTCGGGCTAGGTCCCTGGCTGTCCCGGGCCTGTTTCCCCATCTGTGCAACTGAGGAGGAGCTATGGGCACAGCAGAAAAACTGGTGCCTTCCCAGCCGCCTGGGAGCCAGGCCATACCCCAGGAGCACCTGTGTGCCCCCAGCTGTGCCCAGCACCCCAGGAGCACCCTTGTGTCAGCCAGGTTTTAGCTGGTGTGCAGAACACTGACGTCTACCCTTGGCCAGGGGAATCTAAGAGAGAACCATGTGCCCAGGTTCCCGGGGTGCCCACCCTGCCATAGAGAAAGTGCACTATGCAGGGGCAGTGTGGCAGCTCCCCATGCCATGGGACACCTCCAGGTGCCCTCGGAATGAAGTGTCCGGGAGCAGAACTGTGCCTCCCACCTCCGTGCCGGACGCCCCTGTGACTGTCCTGCTCGATGATGTGACACTCCCATGCATGGCCTCCATGTCCTGAGCTCCAGACGCTCCGGAGATGCCCTGAGGGAAGACAGAGGCTGGCTGGAGGGCCAGGCGGCAAACACAGATCGTGGTTACGGGCCTCGGGGCCTGGCAGGTGATGAAGGCCATGGGTGCTCAGGGAAGCTGGACAGCAAGTCCTGGTGATGCCACCCTGGCCTGTGCCCACAAAGGCCTTGGCAGTGAGTGGGCACAGGCTGGAGAAGAGCTGTCACTAAAGCTGGAGAGCTGGGCATTGAGGACACGGGGCGGAGAGGGAGCCCCAGCAAGGCCTGCTGGAAAGGGGCCTGGGTGAGCTCACCCACCTCCAGTGCTGCGTCTGCACAAAGCCACCACAAGGGCTGTGGGGACCCAGTGCTCATCCGCTCGGCGGAGCCTCCAGCTACCAAGCAGGAAAATTACAGGGCAGTAGTGGCTGGCGGCTGGGGCATGGCAGCCCAGAGCTGGCACGGCGTGCAGGACATGCTCTGAGCCACCCCTGGGCCCATCGCTCCTTCATAGCGTCTGCCATACATGGCCTGGCAAGTTTGCCACCAACCACCTCTGGCACGAGCACTCAAGGTTTCTGGGGCACCGTGTCTGCGACTCACTGCAGGCTCAGCAGTGCCCTGGGGCCACAGCTGCGGGGGCTCGAGGCTCCAGCTCCGGCCGCCCCTGTGCTTGCCTTATCCTTCCACCCATGCAGCACGGACCTCAATCCATGTGCCTCAGCGGCTCTCCCTCCAGCCATCAGCCACCCTCCCCTGCCCGGCATAGAGCTGAGTCCCACACGGAGGCCTACACCTGGCCCAAGCCCACCTAACTGCCTGGCTCTGGCCTGCTTGGCTTTGGGGAGTCACTTCCGGTAACCTGGGCCCTGCTGCTCCTCTTCTCAGGAGTGGGGCCTTCCTGACATGCACAGGGCAGGGGGCGTGGCCACACCTCCTATAGGCTCCGAGTCTTGTGGGGCCAGAATGGCAGAGTGTAGTGAAGCTCCTGAGGGTCTCTGCCCACTGCCTGCCCAGAGTGGGGTGGTGGGGCCTGTCCTCAGGACACAGGCAAGGGACAGACACCTGCCATTCCCCTAAAGCAGATCGGGAGCCATTGTGTGCATAAGTGTGAATGTGTGTGTGTGTGTGTGTGTGTGTGTGTATATACGCGTGCGTGCATGGTGGGGGAGGAGAAGGGAGGGACAGAAGCATCTCCATCCAGCGGGGTTTCTTCCTGTGCTTCTGCAGCCTCTACTGCCAACCCAGGGCTGCCTCGTTCCCTCCCCTGACCCCTCACTTTCCGGAGGCTTCTGGACCCCAGAAACACAGGAATTGAGGTGACACCCTCCCAACACCAAAGGATAGAGCCAAAGGAACAAGGCCTGGGTGCTCACCGGCCATACCACTCCCTGTGCCTCCTCCATGCTGGCCACAGGGACCGCAGAAGGAGGGTGGCACACGGAATGGGCACAGCCCAGGGGAAACACAGCCTTAGATGCCAGGTGAGGTGAGCCTTTGACAACAGGGTGAGGGGTGAAGTGGGAAAGGATGGGCAGCATGTGGGGCATCCACGCAGCCAGGAGGTAGGGTGGTATAGCTGCCACAGAGGGACGGGACCTGGGGGGACCTCAGTGGTGGGTGGGTAAAGAAACAAGATACCGAAGAGAGGTATGCCGTGCAGTCGTGGTGGGGACTGCCACCAGGAGGACTAGCCCCAAGGCTGTTGCACAGAGGGCAGAGCGGGTCCCTGGGTCACTGGCGGTGGCACCATGGGCCTGGAGTTCAAGGCACAGCCCCTACATGGAGGGAAGGAGATTCACCCAGCATTTGAGGGGGTCAGTGTGGGGCCTACTTCAAAGGACAGAAAGTGACTGTTGCATCTTAACAAAGATGCTGGCCACTGCCATTTCCCCCAGCAGCCCATGATCTGGCCACTTGTCCATGCAGCAGAAGGTAGTAAGTACCCTGAGTGTACGGAGCTGTGGCCTGCCCGTCAAATGATTGGCTTATTTTAAAGATTAAAAGGCCTCTCTGGGGGTCTCACAGCAAAGGATGGGCCCAGGCAGGGGAGGGGCCAGGGCCGGGGAACATGCTAGCCACTTCCAAGAGAGGGTGGCAGCTGGGAGGAGTTGCAGGGCCCCTGGGGGCTGGGACAGCTGGTGTTTGGTGCCCACAGGGACTCCAGAGAAGCACAGTGACCAGGATCTGGGGCTACCTTACCAGGTGACCTTGGCACAGACAGCTGGGAGGAGGGGTTGGGGCAACATTTGCTGGAGCTCTCTAGGAGCTGTCCACAGGAAGGCAGGAGAAGGCTGCTGAGGTGGGGAATAGGCAGAGGTGGGGAAGGGAAGCCAGACTGGGATGGGGGGAGGGGGGTGGATGCTGCACCAGCAGCCAGGATCGGGGCAGGGAGGTTACAGAGAGAGCACAGTGGAGGTGACCGAATGGGCCAGAACAGCTGGACAGCGCTACCCCACACCACACACAGACACCCACAACACACCTTAGCAAGGTGCAAAAGCGAAAGCTGTGACACTAGAAGAAACTAGAAGGTATGAAACTAGAATACAGAACACAGAGCTATCAAATTAGAAGAAGCTAGAAGAAAAGTGTCAAGCCAGCCCTGCTTAGACAGGACGGCAAGCACAGGTAATGAAAAACAAATAGGTGAGTCAAACTCCATCAAAATAAGACATCTTTGCTTCAGAAGGAAACTCACAAAGTGGGAAAAGTCACTTCTAGTTCATGTATGGCCACGGGGTCTCAGCAACTTTCTCCAACACAGATCCATGAGCAGCCAGTAAGCACAGCGAAGGTGCCCAGCAGGGCCTGCCACTGGGAAACACAAGCCCGCATCCCAGCAGGACAGAGTGCCACAGCAGCAGGAGGGCAAGGACAGTAACACCGTAAAGTGAAAAATAAGCGTCAGCGAGGATGAGAGGAAAGGAGATCGTGAATCGCTAGTGGGTCGCTGCCACTGTGGAACACAGCCAGCTGCACGAACCTGCAATGTCCATTCCTGAAAACACACATCCACATCATGCCCACTTCAGCATTATTCCTGACAGCCAGAAGGTGGGAAGAACCCAAATGTCCACAGACCGATGAACATGTGAGCGAAGGTAATCTACCCTTGCAGCAGAATATTACTCAGCCGTTAAAAGGAATATAGTACTGATTCCTGCTAAACATGCAT
>PVIC010000523.1:0-78364 GCA_004025085.1 Thryonomys swinderianus | reverse complement strand
ATTGTATGTGGTTACCGGGGATCGAACTCAGAACCTTGCGCCTGTGAGGCAGGCGCCGGAACCACTGAGCTAACCCCGTGGTGCTGCTGCTTCTTTACCTCCTGGTCCCTGGCCCCTGGCAGCAGCAGAGAGCATTTTTAAAGGGAGGAAACTGGATGTGGTGGTATATGCCTATCATCCCAGCACTCCAGAGGCTGAGGCAGGAGGATCACCGTGCATTTGAGGCCAGTCTGGGCCACATAGCAATACCCTGTCTGAAAAAAGCAATCAATCATCAAATAAGGAAACGGAGGGAGAGCAGCAGGGCAAGAGGACTAGGTCTGGGCCAGGCCACCCTGGAGCAGGCAGGACAGGATCCCCTTCTTGGGCTTGTGTGCCTGGGCTCCCTCCCAAGACCCTGGGGAGCACCCAGGGCTGCCATGGCTGGGCCTTTGTGTCCGCTGTCTGTGCCGGTACCATGTACCCTTTGAGGACTCCACACCCTGAAAGTTTACACCAAATGCATCAAGGGTGCCCAACCAAAGCTGCCTCCGATTACCAGTCAGTCTGATAGTCTCAGCTCCCTACTTACCCTTCACAGGCCTCAGTTTCCCCACCGTAGATGGGTATGGGGACACAGAGGAGCTGGGCAGAGCATGAACCCAGGGGCCAGACCCAGTGGTCGTCAGCCACTGCCCATGGACCCCTGTAGCGCCGGCCTTCTAGCCTCTCCTGCTCTGCCTCTGTCCTGGGGAAACACCCAGGACTTCCGAAGTGTTGGGCCAGGTGCACCTCGACCCAGGGGAGGGGCTTGAGGCACTGTGCAGAAGGGGTGGGCCCAGGGCTCTGGTCCATCCTGAATCCTGCCAACTGTACCCACTGACACGTAGGCACCTTAGGAACAAGTCATTCTTTCATGTGCCACTTAGACAGGAAACTGAGGAGCAGGGTTGCTCTGGAAGCTAATAGTCTGGGGGCTGATGCAGAAGTTTACAGTCCTTCCTGTGGGTGAGGGAAGCACCTTGTCCTCGGACCTCAGGACAGGGGTGACGGGCCAGGAAAGCTCCAGGAAGGGACCAAGTAGGGAGTCCCCTGTCACCGGGATGTGCACAGAGACTGGAGGACACCCTGGCCCCCTGATCAGCACAAAGCTCCCATCTGCTGGGTCCCAGAACAGTGGCTTTCCAACGAGAGGAGACCACGGCTATCATGCAGGCCACTGCCCTATGGCCAGTCAGTGTCATGGCCAGTGCCACATGCTGCTCCCTGCTGGGGCTGCAGCAAGTGCCCAGGAGGGTGGGCGTGAGGGTCTTCAAATGTGATCCCCAGGGAGCACAGCTCAGATAGGATGAGGACCCCATGTGTCTGGATGAGGCAGCACCTGAAGCCGGCCCACCTGGACTGACTGTCGGAAGGGGTACCACACTGCTTTGCTGAAGACGGTCTGAGCTGGGCTGTGCCGCTCTTGGGGCTGAAATGTCTTGGGTCCCCGTGGCACCTGCACACCTGCCCGACACCTCACTTGAACAAGCTGCAACACTGCACATCCCGCTGCTGCTCTGTCTCAGGGTCACTGCATAGTACCTGTCTGCCTTCTGCCTCAGTTTCCCAGTGTGGGTCACAGCGAGGGAACTCAGAGCAGCAGTATCAGTCCAGGTCCTGCAGAGCCAGCTATGAGAACCAGGGCCTGATGCCAGCCTCCTCATGCCCTGCCGTCTCAGAAGCAGTGTGGAGGAGGAACCCCGAGCCCTGTGTGGGACATTGTGCCACCCACTGACTCACCCTCTACTGTGGCTGGGGAGGCTCCCTGCAGGCCTGGGTCTGGACGGTTCCTCAGGTCCCTAATGGGATGTGTGTTGCGACCTCATCCAGCTGACGTCTGCCCCCGGTGAGGCTCCAGCAGGGTCTGGAGGGCCAGACCTGGGGTGACTGCCCAGGAGGGGGTCCTGCCCAGCAGAAGCGGCAAGCGTTGGGAACACAGAGGCCACTGCTGCACAGGCTTTGAGTCTGGGGCCTCAGGGCTGCCTGGGGACAGGAATGGACAATGACCTCTGAACCTGTGAACCTTCAAGGCCTTGGTTTCCTTCCCTTGTGCGGGGAGATGGCCCGCCTGGCAGAGCAGCCACGGGGGTCAGATGGGGAACCCGGGGGTCCCTGACATGATCTCTGACCCTCACCCTCCCAGCCCCTGTCCAGAGGTTATAGTGCACAGCTCCCTGCCCCACCTCAGAGGCCACCTGTGGGGCTCAGGACAAGCATGGCACCCTAGACATGAGGACTTTGCTCACTTGTTGAGAGCCACACAAATTCAGTTTCCCCTGGGCTCAGTTTCCCCATTTGCAAATGAAAAGTTTAATGGAAAAGATTGCTTCATCCTTCCCAAGTTTCCGACTATCTGCTCATTAGAGAATCCCAGTTTGCTGGCACTGCCTGCAGGGCCTGTGTCCTCAGGATGGTAGCTCCCAGCAGGCCAGCCGTGGGCCAGTCCCTGCCAAACATGCTCAGGGAGGAACCAGCCTTGCCCATTCTGCAGAGATGGAGTCAGGAGCCCAGGCCAGGTGGAAGGCTCCAACCCGTGGGTCACTCCAAGCCCAACCCCTTCAGCGTTCAGCAGCCAAGACTGCCCCTCGGTGTGTGGTGCAGAAGGTCAGGCCTGTCCATCACCAGCACTCCTTTCTCCTGGCCTCCATCTGGGGGCCCTCGGCACTCACACTGGGAGCTCACACTCCCTCTCCTCCCCTCCTCCCAGATGCCCCTGCCTCACAGCCACTCCTCCCTGTGGAGCTTCCACAACCCTAGGCCCACCCCTGTCACCCCTCTCCCCTGCACTCCCAACCAGTGTCCGTGACTTGTTTGAAAGGACTCTCACTCCCCGGCTCTAACTGAACCCTTCACAGTGGCCAGGCCCAAGCTGCGGTGGCTGTGACAGTGCCTAGGGAGGTAGAGGGCTTGCAGGACTCATGGGCCTGGCTCTGGGCTCCCAGGCCCTTCCACCTGGCAATGCTGGAAATTTCCACCTGCAGCCACACTGTGTCACACACTCCTCCTGAATGTCCTCACATTCATGTCTCACAGAACCACAACCTTCCACACACTGTGCCATGTGCCTTTACAGGCCCCGTGGGCATCTCTGATCAGTGCCATGGCACTGTGTTTTTCTGTGGGCCTCAGAGCACGTGCTGACCTCAAAGGGGTCCACTCGTGCCCTCCTCTGCCGCACAGCCTCATCACAGCAGCCTGCAAACCCTGGCACTGGGGTCGCAGCCCAGTTGGAGGTGGCCCTTCAGAGAATGCAGGTCAAACTATGAGAGCCGGGTTCCCATTTCCTGTGGCTGGGAGAGGGGCAGTATCCTGTGCAGCCTCCAGCAGCCGGGAGAGGTGGGATGAAACCGTCCTTATGGAGAGGGAAACTGAGGCAACTCCCAGTCACAGAGCTTGGAACCCGCATGGCCAGCCAGAGAGACGGACACTTAGGTCTTCTCTAACCTGGGAGAAGTCAGGGAGGAGGGTCAGTACTGTGGTGCAACTGCCCACTCGCCTGCTAAGGAGGGCTCAGGCTAGGGCTTGGCTACCGTCTGGACTCCTTAACAGTGAGGCTTGAGGTGGCCGCCAGGGCTCCAGCTACCCGCAGCCCACCTACCGGCCTCCTGGGTGCTCTGCACCCCACGTCTCCCCGCCCAGCCCCAGGCCCAGGCCCAGGCCCAGGCCCAGGCCAGCGGAGGCTTCGGGGCGGGGCGGGAGCCAGGGGCGGGGCAAGGGCGGGCAGTGGGAGGGGCAGGACACCCCTTCCCCTAGGCGGGCTCAGGGATCGCCTTTAAAGGCGGCGGGGTCTGCGCCCGCAAATGCGACAGAGCCTGCCAGCGAGCCAGCGCGTCCCCATCCCGTCCCATCCCGCCCGCGCCATGGCCCTGCGCTCTAGGCGCGCGCCCGTCTGAGCTCCGCGCCTCCGCCGTCCGCCGTCCCGGCGTCACCGGCCCCGCCATGCACGCGCGCGCCCTACTCGTGGCCGCGCTCCTCGCGCTGGCGCGGGCCCGGGAACCCCCGACAACGCCTTGTCCCGCGCGCTGCGACGTGTCGCGTTGCCCGACCCCGCGCTGCCCCGGCGGCTACGTGCCCGACGCCTGCAGCTGCTGCCTGGTGTGCGCCGCCGGAGAGGGCGAGCCGTGCGGTCGCGCGCGGGACGCGCCGTGCGGGGAGAGCCTAGAGTGCACGCGCGGAGTGTGCCGCTGCCGTTGGGCCAGCCCGGTGTGTGGCACGGACGGCCGCACCCACGCCAGCGTGTGCGCCCTGCAGGCCGCCAGCCGCCGCGCGCTGCAGCTGTCGGGGACGCCTGTGCGCGTGCTGCAGAAGGGTGCCTGCCCTTCGGGTAAGCACCCCCGGGGTACAGGAGCTGGGGACCCTGGGGTTCAGGGAGGGCTGAGCTTCAGGGGCCCCTGACAGCATGCAGCCAACCCTCAGGTCTCCCAAGTAGAGGAATCACGGCCCTGGTGGCGGGATGCGCCCAGAGTGCAGCTGTAGTTACAGGATGGCAGCTGAGACCTTGGCACCAGGGCTCAGCCTCCTCCAGACTTTGGTCCTCTGGAATCCCTGTCAGGGCAGGGCAGCGCTGTCCCTCCTGGCTTCGCCTTGCAGTCTCCTGTGCTGCCAGTGACATGGTGTTTTCTTGCTTCCTGACTGTGGTTAAGATGTGGTCTCTGAGCGCCCTTGGGAGCAGCCAGTGGGGGGCCCTAGATCATTGGGCTCCACTGAGAGGTTGTGGTACAGAACCAAGTCCCCAGATGGGTGCACTAACCTACAGTGGCTGCTTCTGGCCAGGAGCAGGCCCCTGGCAGAGGGCTCTGCTGGAGAACCCGCCGTCCATGTCCTTATCCAAGGGGCCACTTGGGAGGCCAGGGCTGGGTCCTCAGTCACAGGGATGTGTGAGGTCCCCAGAGCCCGCAGCCCGCATCAGCTCGGTGGAGAGTGCATAGTGGTCCCACATCCAGGTTCACTGACCCCTAGGCGGCCAGGGCAGCCCGCAGAGGGCCTTCTGGGTGCCACAGGGCATGGTGTTCTTCAGAGGCAACTTCTGGCATGTGGAGTTCTCAGGGTCTTTGCTGTCCTTGGTGAGCTAGGACAGGAAGGGCGATCTGGTCCCGCTGAATGGTGGGACTTGGGGACGGGTGCTGGAGGATTACAGGGTCAGGACAGTGAGCAGCCTTCACGCCGTGGGCCATGACTCTGACCTGTGGCTCACAGCTTCCCACTGTGTCTCCTGTTCGGAAGATTCTGACCCAGGGGCTCGGAAATGAACAGTCCTCAGGGTGAGACCCCCCAGCCTGGAGTCACATCACAGTCAGTCGTCACAATGGGACCGAGCCAGGCGTTCCCAGGGGAGGTCACAGAGCGCCCCCCCCCCACAGCGTGCCGGGGGATTCAGGAGGGGGTCTTAGTCTCTTCCATGGGGTTCTGACAAACCCCTGAGGCTGGGAACTTGCCCCAACCAGGAATGTACACCTCACAGTCTGGGAAGCTGGGAGCTCAAGGTCAGGACCCCTGCATGCAGGTCAGTCCCTGGCCAAGGGCCACAGGGGTGAAGGCAGAAGGCTGAACTGGTGGGGGAGTACCCTGTTTGAGTGGAGAACCCCCCTCCTAAGAGCCCAACTCTAAATGCCATCCTGTCAGGCGCCAAGTCTCTACACCAAGCTGTGGTGGAGATGCCTCAGTCCAGAGCTGAGTGAAGTGTGCTGGGGACATGTCCAGAGGCCGAGGCAGGACAACTGCTACTGAGTCCAGGGTTACCCCTGGTGGGTGACCTATACACCTTGGTACTGTGTCCTCTGAATGGCAGAGGGTTCAGGTGCCCTGGCACTGGCCCAGGCAGGGCGAGAGGCTGCAGGAGGCTAATTGTCGAAGTCCCTATGTTTGGCCTGTGAAGAGCATGACCCTGGGGTTCATACACGGGGTCTGATGAGCACATGCAGGCATGGGAAGCAGGCTCTGAGGGCCTGGGCCTGGGCCCTGGGCAGGGTGCTGGCAGAGTGGACTCATTGGCACAGGGGTCCCAGAGCTCTTGTCACCTGTGGGGCATTGGAACCAGGGAGGGATGAGTGGCCGCCCCAACATGGAGTGTGGCCCCGCCTGAGGGGCACCAGTCACATGTGGACTCTGTGTGGCCTGGGCACCATCTCCTGTGGCATGAGGGGCCCTGATCCTTCCTCAATGCCCCAGATGTGCTGGCCGAGGCATGCAGAGGGCTGCACAGGCCTGAGGTCAGCAGCCCGCTGAGGCAAGCTGGCTGAGAAGGCTGTGTCCTCTGGCCCTGGCTGTCTTCAAGGGCAGAGCCTGTGGGGTGTTCCCTGGCAGTGCCATCCCCCAAGGGCACAGTGGGAGCCCTGGGGGATGCCCCCCGATGGCATGTGTGAGCTGCCATGCTGGGCACTGCTGCACCCGTCCTGGGTTGAGCCCCAGCTCCTCCCTGTCCCCGCTCACCCAGGGCGGGGCCTGGTGCTGGTGGCCGGGCCGCAGATGGGTGCAGTGCTGCTGGGTCAAGGCCAGTCTCAGCCCCTGTACTCCCTCATCTCCGCCACCAGCACTGCACCCACTGGTCAGTGTGGACCTGGTAACCAGTACTGCTGGGCACCATCAGGATGCCAACCACAGGCTCTGCTGCACTCTCAAGGCTCTGCACTGCTATCCAGTGCCATGTCACCACCTGCTCATCCTTGAGCTCCAGCCTCATTAGGCCCCTCTGATCTCAAGGCCTTCGCACTCACTGTGCCTGTTGCCCATAGTTCCCTTCATGACCTGCATGTGCACGGTTCCTCTTCCTGCCTCGGCTGAGATGCCTCACCCTGGGCTCCTTCCTACAGAGCCTGGGTCACTCCGCCAGCCTGCTGGCAGAGCTGACACTATTCTTCTTAGCCTGTCTTCCCTCTCTGGGTCCCACCCAAACTCTGAGCACCAGAGGGTCTGGACCGGAAGCCCAGGTCCAGCATTGCTTGGGCATCCTCCAGGAACAGGCCAGGTATCCTCACGGTAGGGCGGCTGCCAGGGGGTGACAGCCAGGCCTGCCCAGGGAAGGCCCCCCCACCCCTGCCCACAGCCTTGAAGGGCAGTGCCTGGAGAGGCCGGGATGCCTGGGTCCCGTGGTGCTGCTCTCACTGTTCCTTTCAGAGCCCTGGGCTTTACCATCTGACCCTCAACACAGCCTCGGGGTTGCTCATGCCCTAGCACTCCAGATGGGACAGTGAACATCCCCAAGGCTCCCTCTGCCTGGCACAGCACAGCACCTGTGTACCACACTAGGTGGGCATCCCAGGGCCACCAGGCTGCTGAGCATGGGAGCCAGAGCCCAGTGAGAGGGGCATGAGGCCCCTGCCCAGCGCCCCAGGGCTCGCCCCACAGCCTGCAGAACCCCTGGAGGGTGTGATGTGCCAGCAGATGGCATCCACATGGAACATCTCAGGCAGGCCTGGCAGCCTGGGATGGCTTCCTGCTGCTGCCCACAGAATGGCCAGAGTGGAGGGACTGCTGAGCACAGGTGCCGGGAGGGGGTGAGACAGTATAGGCGCGTGGTGCCCACACACAGAAAGGCTGGCATCTCTGGCCAGGACATGAAGACCCTAAGCGCAGGGCACAGTGCAGACAGGGACACCACCGCTGGTCTTAGGATGGCTGGGGTGGCCACTATGTGGGCAGATGAGGCTATAGCCTCTAGGGAGGAGCAGTTCTTGGGGAGGAAGTTCTGGGGACTCGGGGTACACTTGCGTGTGCTGCAGGTGGTGTCTGGCATCAGGCACAGCCTCCGCTCTAGCCTGGCAGAGCACAGAGGCTCTCGACCTGACCCGCAAGTTGGGACTCAATGTTGTGCCAGCACCTGAGGACAGACCCTCCCCATGGCACCTGGTGAGGAGTAGGATGGGGCCCCCAAGCCCATTCTCCCTGTGGGGGTGCAGCCTGTGTGTGCTATGCTGGCTGTGACCAGGGGCACAGGCCAGGCCAGGGAGCTGGCGGCAGAGTCAACTGTGTTTGGTCCTGGGCCTGAGCCCTACGGCCGCCCCTACTTGGTTCTCGGACCACCCAGCTCCTCCTGGCATGCTCGCCTGTCCCCAAGTGACCCCATCCCCACATGAAAGTCCGCTCTGATCTGCCCGAGTCTCCTGCAGCAGCTGAAAGCCTTGGGCCAGGTCCTGCCCAGGCACAGGAGGACAGCAGCCCTGGCCTGGTGCACACTGTCCGCCCTTTCACGGTCACGCGGTCACAGCAGGAGCAAGCAGCCTGGGACACGAGGCTGCACCCAGCACCGTGACCTCACTGAATTCTTGCCACAGTTCCTGAGGTTCCACAGACGAGGAAATGGCCCAGAGGGGTCAGGGGCCCCGCCCGGGCTCCCAGCCAGGCCCCTCCACCCGATATGGGCGTGGCCCTGCTCCTCGCTGGGCCCTGTCTGCCGTCCAGGAGTCAGCTCGGCCCGGCCTGGGCTCGGGTGCCATGGCTGAGCCCACCCCCACAGCAGGGCCCACGAGGCTTGGGTGGCACAGGGCCCTGGGCCAGGCAGGCCCTCCTCCAGGACACCCTCCCCCAGGCAGCCGAGTCTCCTTGCACCACCCCCGCGCTGAGGCTCACCATCCCCTTTAGTCCTCGTGCCTCACACAGCACTCGAAGTCTTCACTTCATCCACTGCCAGGAGGCAGCGAGCAGGGGGCGGCAGAGTGGGACTCACCCCTGAGCAGCGCTCTCAGGACTCTGCCCAGTGCTGTGGGGACGGGACTGAGGCACTGCGCTGCAGGGGCGCTCTGCACGGCTCCTGGCAGTGCCTGCGTGGTGGCTGTTACTAGGACGTGTGTGGTGCATGATGTCCGCTTCCGTGTTCCCCTGTGGGCCTGGCTTTGCCCATCTGTCCTGGGCAGTTCTGACCCACAGCCAGCACTTGGACCGCAGGCCGGAGACTGGCTTCTCCGCTGCCCTGGCCGCACCTCTCCCTGTCCCAGGAGGCGCCGCTGGATACCTGGCCCTCACTGCTCTGCGTCAGGCTCTCCCAACTGAACCGCCAGAGCCTTTGGATTCCATTTCAGTTTGTATTTGAAAAACTACGACACAACCGCTACAGCTGACTGTGTTGATTTCAGAGCCTTGGCTGGCGGCATGGGGGCGGGGTTCTTGAAACCCCAAATAAACAGTCTGCTTCCCAGCCCCAGGCCTACCCTGACTCACTTTGACTCATCCACTGGGGCAACTTGAAGCGCCAGGCCGGCTGGGCTGTGGGGTCCTCAGCCTCCCTTCCCTGACCCAGGCACAACAGCCCAGCCTGTTGTCTCGAAGAAAGACGCTGGCTTCTCAGCCTCAGTTTTCTCAGCTGTAAAATGGCCCTCTGCAACTACTTGAAGTTTTAAAGGCCCAGACTCCTTTTGTGCATAATCTGAGGCCCCACAGTGTGCTGGCATGGGGCACAGACTGTCCCTGCCCCCAGGGTGCTGTGCCTGGCCCCAGATGGCCCAGTGGGCCCAACTCTGGCATCTAGGGCCCTGCACGTGGTGGCCATCCCTGCCACGGCCCCTGTGCCCAGGCCTGCCAACCCCCCTCTCAGCTCACTCTCCTCAGCCCCATGGGTATGTGACTGGCTGTGGCAGAGCCCTGAAGGTCTGAACAGAGGGAAAGCCGCCCTGCCTTCCACCCCAGCCCTGAGCGTCTGCCTAGCCACTTCCATGTCCTGCCAGATGTTTTCCAGAGGTCGAGTGCAGAGCAAGAGGGCCCAGTCCCCCAAACTGCAGCCAAGCAGATGGTCCTAGGGCCGCAGTGGCTGCCAGGTCCCCTGGGTGAGCGGGCAAGGTGTGCTCCGTCCCAGCTAAAATCACACACTCAGGGCAGCCTGTTCGGGCCAGCACCACCGCAGGCACATTCCCTCCTGGCCCCCAAGCCAGCTCCCAGCATCCACAGCCACTGCCAGCCAGGCTCAGCCCGAGTCTTCCAGACCTGGACACATCTTTATTCCCCCCTCGCGTGTGACTTCCCTCCTGGACAGGCCGTGCTGTCTGTCACTGCAGCAGCCTTCCGTGTCGGTCACAGGCCACACCAGAGGCGACTGCCCATCTGGGTATCTCAGTGGCAAAGTGGGTTGGGGTAACTGCAGTGTGATGGAGGCCACCCTGGGTACATCTCTGGACATGTTTTTGGACACACAGGGCCAGGTGAGGCTGAGGTTCCATGGGACCTTGGGTAGTGAGAACCGTCAGTGTGGTCATCTTGGAGGGCAGGGCCCACTGGGCAGCTGGGGTCGCTTCTTCCTCCTGCTTGGGGCCTAGACAGTGGGCTTGAGCCCGGGATTGTGAGGTGGGGACAGGCTGCCGCTGTGTGTGGGCCCAGCACTGGCCTGGTGGGGTTTCAGTAGGCCCAGAAGTTGGGGCACAGAGTCCTGAGCAGAGTGGACCCCCTTACGGCCTCCAACCTTTGACTCCATGCGGAGTTCCTTCTTCAGTGAGACCCTGTTGTGGGGTCAGTGCCCCAACCATGGGTGTCAGTGCCTCCTAGCCAGCCTGTGGCCACCCAGACCAAGGTGGCCTTGGACTTGGGGCAGGGAGGCAACCCAGAGACTGGGGCAGTGGCAGACATTAGCTGGCTTCCCTGTGCAGGGAGCTCCGACTGCAGGCCACACGGACACCCTATCCCACAGGCCCCGGGAGGGCACCCAGGCAGTTTTCCAGAGGTGGCCAAAGCCCAGAGACAGTACCAGCCTGTTGGAAGCCTCTCGGCTGGGGTGGCCACACCCCACCAAGCCCAAGGCATGGATTTGTGGTCTCCCAGGGCCAGAGGTGCAAGTGCCACATGGCAGGACCCCGAGTTCGGCCACAGGACATGCTGGGAACAAAACCTGGGGGCTGGGCTGGGGCCAGACAGATGGGTGTGGGGACCTGGAGGGGCTGTACCGTGGCAGTGGGCAGAAGTGGCTGGAAAGCAGACCAGGGCTCTGTGGGGCCCTTTCCAGTCCCCATACCCACCTGGGGCTCTCGGTGTCCTCCAGAGCCAGTGAGGAGGGGTGCTACTGCCTGGGGCTGAGCTGGACTTCTGCGGATCTCAGCCTGACCTCATGTGGCCCAGTCCTGACCTCACTGAGCCCCAGCCAGGCACTGCAGCAAGGCCCTCTGAGGCCGTTTCGAGGGAGAGGAGCCCCCATCCTGAGTGTGTGGGGTCCGCATGGCTCAGCCCCTCACACGCCTGGTTCTTCCGGCCAGCGCAGGTCTCCACCAAGTGAGCAGCCCACGGTACAAATTCAACTTCATCGCTGACGTGGTGGAGAAGATTGCACCCGCCGTGGTCCACATTGAGCTGTTCCTGAGGTGCGTGGGATCCCTGGCTCCCCCACCCCTCCCCAGCCCGGACCCATTTAAGTCCAGAGCACACAGGCCTCACCACTCACTTGGGTGCTGGTGCCTCCCACGCTGGCCCAGCCCTGAAGCCAGGAGGGAAATATGAGCTGTGGCTCTGCGGCTTCTCCTCCACTTTCTCACTGGAGGCCCTGGGTGTGGACGGAGCCAGCAGTGTGAGCAGGGTGAGCTGGCGCCAGCGGGAGCCCTTCTCCTGATTGGGATTGGAGCGGGCGTCACTGCCCTCCCTGGGCCTGCAGCCCGTGTCCCACCCAGGGCACCTCTGGCGCCTCCTGCAGCCCAAGGGCACACACCACTGAGGAGGACGCAGCCCCAGGGCACTGGCTCCCCCGGGGCCCGTCCTGCTCCCCAGAGGAGGCTGTGAACTGCCCCTTCAAGGAGGGGAAGCTGAGGTCCGATCACCTCTCCACCAGGGCCCCTCCCTGCCCTCCCCTCAGGCCCAGTTCCCCCCCATGTGGCCCCAAGGAAATTACAACTGGCTGTGTTGCATGGCTCTTAGCCAGCCTTCTGGAGGCCGGGATGGCCACAGCTATTCCCTAGAAGGCCTGAGACTCCAGCCTGAGCCAGCTTGTCACAGCCCCCAGGCAGGTGGTGCTGCCCCTTCTCAGCCTGAGGTGACAGTGAAGGCAGGTGAGGCTGGCCTGCACCCGAGCCAGGCAGGGGTGCAGAGGCCTCGGGGGTGTGGAGGCCACAGTGCCACAGCCCTCACGTGTGGGCACAGAGTATACCACAGGCCTCTGCCCGGAGGCAGCCACCTGGACAGACGCCAGGGCCACTGTGTAGGGCAGCTGAGCAGCAGGGCACCGAGGTGCCCAGTGCAGACCCTGCTCGACTCTGTGCCTGCCCAGGTCTCTGGGCCTCAGTTTCCCACCTCTAAGGGTCCTGAGTTAGAGGCTGTATTTGTTCTTGGGACAGCGGAGCCTCAACAGCGGACCTGCATTTCTCCCATTCTGGGGCCAAAGCCAGGTTCAGGCAGGGCCGGCTCCATTCAGGGGGCTCAGAGGCCAAGCCAGACCTCTCACAACTCCTAGGGGTATCTGGCAGTCCTTGGGCTCCCGGTCCTATAGACACACCATTCCTCTTATCTTGGCATGGCCTGAGCCCCCACCTATGTCCGATCCTCCCTTAGGGGAGGACACTGGTCCTGGCAAGTGGGGCCCAGAAGACCTGGTCCCAGATGAGGGCCCAGGGAGCTGCCTGGCTCAGGCTGTCGTTTTGGCCCTCCCTGTGCCAGACACACCCTGAACGATCATCCTATCTGTGTGGTTCCAGTCTCTGGATCCCTTTCCCCGCCCACCTCTGCATAGCAGCCTCAGGGCCTGCGTGCGTGCACTGTACTGGCCCCGGCCTGGAGAAGGTTGAAAACTGGACCAACCTGTGAGCAGAGCCCGTTTCCTGGGTGGGAGCCTGAATCATGATGACCCGCCCAGGGCCGCAGACTACCAGCGAGGCTTGTCACAGGCAGGAATCCCAGTGCATCTGGCGGGGTGCCCTATATCAGGGTACCCGTGCCCGCTGTGTCAGTGCAGTCTTGGTGTCCTAGGGTGCTGTCTCAGTGGGGAAAGCTGCAGGTCAGGGATAACTGTTGTGGCCATGAACCAGGCCCACAGGCCCTGGGGACATTATGCATGTTTGCCCCTCACCCCTGCCCCTGAAGCCCCCAGTCCCAGGCTCTGCCCTGAGCGCTACCCTGCCCACTGCCCACAGACACCCCCTGTATGGCCGCAATGTGCCCCGGACCAGTGGCTCTGGATTTATCGTGTCGGAGGCCGGCTTGATCGTCACGAATGCCCATGTGGTGTCCAGTACCAATGCCATCTCGGGCCGGCAGCAGCTCAAGGTCCAGCTGCAGAATGGAGACTCCTATGAGGCCACCATCAAAGACATCGACAAGAAGTCCGATATCGCCACCATCAAGATCCACCCCAAGGTGAGCAGCATGGCCAGGCACCTTCAGTCACGCTGTGAGCTGGGAGCCAAGCTTGACCCACTGCAGCCTGGGCTGGGGCCATGAGAGGCCTCACACGGCCAGAATCCGGGTTGCCTGAGCCCACCTGCTCTCCTCTCCAGAAAAAGCTCCCGGTGCTGCTGCTGGGCAACTCTGCAGACCTGCGGCCCGGGGAGTTTGTAGTGGCCATCGGCAGCCCCTTCGCCCTACAGAACACAGTGACGACGGGGATCATCAGCAGCGCCCAACGGGACGGCCGAGAGCTGGGCCTGCGGGACTCAGACATGGACTACATCCAGACGGACGCCATCATCAATGTGAGTCCCAGACGGCAGACCGGGCACACTGCCCATGCCTGGGCTTCACAGGCCCCCGCTGGGGGCTCCCTGTCTCATGGCCCAGCACAGCCCTCACACACAGCTTGCTTCTCCCCGGGTCAGGCTCTGTCATGCCCGGGCTGGGCAGAGCTCTGCCTGACACCCAGCATGTGACCTTCATGTCGACTGCCACTCAGCTTTGGCATCATCCGTTTCTAGAGCCCTGGTCAGGGAGGACCCTGCCCACTGTGTCAGTTGGGTGGGTGTCGCCTGGTGGCGAAGGAGCCGGAGGACTCGCGGCTCAGGCCCCGTCCTCGCAGCTGTCTCTGCCTCTGTGAACTGGCTGTGATGTGGGGCTGGGCACTGCCTCTGCCGGGCTCGAAGTCCAGGCTCACGGGTTGTCACGGGCTGTGCGGGAACGTAGAGAGCCAGGTCCACAGCTGACACCCTCTCTCTTCCCTTGCAGTACGGAAATTCCGGGGGACCCCTGGTGAACCTGGTGAGTGTCCCTGAGAGCCAGCATGTCTGGTCTCTGGTCACACGGGGCACAGCCTCGAGGGTGGGGCGGCCCCTTGAAGCTAGAGCCTGACAGTTGGAGTTCTGGGGGCGCGCTGAGGCTTGTGCAGCCTGACCCCTGGAAATGCAGGGTCTCAAGTGAGAATTTAGGTAGAACAGAGCCTCCCCAGGGGAGACCACTCCAGTCTGTCAGGCCCGGGGCCTTCCTGCAGAGCTGAGCCTGCTTGTTCCAGTTCCCAGTTCTGTCTGGGCACCAAACTAGGCTCCTTCTCACCCCAGGGAAGGTTTTCCCAGAACAAAGCATGGAGTTCAGGTCCGAGTCCAGGCACCAAGGCACCAGATGAAGTCCTAGCCTTGGGGGAGGGTTGTCCGGCAGCGGGGGAGGCCAGGGGGGACTCTCAGGATCACCTGAACAGTGTGAGATGGCTCTGGAGGAACTGGAGGCAGGAGGGTCTGAGCAGGTGTGCAGGGGAGGGCGGGGAAAGGAGGTGCCCAGAGGCGCCCAAGGCTCAGCAGGCCCCATCGCTGCAGGAAGCGGCTGGTAGCCCACAGCTGGATGGGTCCAGGGACCTCTGTACCTGGCATCATCCAGGGAAGCAGGCTGAGGGTGGACCCAGAATCTCCGCCCCTGGGTCCTCTGCTAGCCTGGCACTCCCTCCTCAAGAGCCGCAGAACTGGAAGGCACCTGTCCAAGGTTGCAGCCCAGGTTTGGGGAAGCCTGGGGCGGGGCAGAGCTGGCGCCTTCTGGAAACTCCTCCAGGGACTGAGTGGGCCTCGCAGGAGGGCTTGCTGAACCACTGTGACCTTGCGGTCCCCTCTCAGGTTAGCTGGGGCTGCCCAAAGTGAGGGCAAAGGTGTCCTCAGCAGTGTGGGCACGGGCAGGGGCGCTGTGGGCTCTGTGCCCTGTGGGCCCCAGTGACCAGCCCCCGTTGCTCTGCCTAGGACGGCGAGGTCATTGGCATCAACACCCTCAAGGTCACTGCCGGCATCTCCTTCGCCATCCCCTCAGACCGCATCACGCGCTTCCTGTCTGAGTTCCAGGACAAGCACAGTAAAGGTGCGGCTCTCCTGGGGTGGTTTGGGCACCGGTGCCGTGAGGCGCCACCTCCAGGCCTGCTGTCCCGTGCCCCACAGCTACCTGTGCTGAGGTCTCCAATCTCAGCTCCTCCCAGCCCAGCATGGACTTTAGGGCTCTTCCTGTCTGGCCTGTTCCTTGGTCGGCAGCACCTGGTCTTCCTTCCTGCCCTTGACCCATCCACTCGCCCACTTACCTGTCTGTCTATCCACCCACCTATCCACCTGTCTGTCCACCTTTCCACTCGTCCATCCATCTAGCCACCTATCTGTGTCTATCCAGCCTCTCACCTACTCCCCACCCACCCGTGCCTCTTCCCTTCCCTCTCTCTTCCTCCTTCCAGCCATCAGCCCCCTGAGGATCCTGTGTCAGCCTGTGGCCCCTGCAGACCCCGTAGGGTATCCCTGTGCCAGGACACCAGCCCCTCTGTGGGTGTCCTGTACTCCATGGGATCGGAACCCAGCACCCTGACTTCAGAACCCCATCCACCCTGCCTGCCCCACATGGCCTGCAGCCCTTGCCAGGTCTGATCCGTGAGAGTAGGGGACACTTCTGACCCCAGCCTTCCTCCTGGCTGGGCTCCCCTCCCCTATTCCTCTGAGCTGCCCTGGCCCCGCCCCGCCCCCACCCACACCTTCACACGCCTTGTCTCCTCCAGCCCCCTCACTGGCACTGCACTGACAGCAGGGCTTCCTCGTGCCCACACTCCTCCACAACCCCACCATCAAGCACATGGATCCCAGGGCAGCTGAAAGTGGCACTGTGAGGACTGGCAACAGGAAAAACTGCCCTGGAGGATCCCAAGGCCCAGCCAGGCGGTGCCTGTCCTTCCTGAGATTCTAGCGGCTCCTCTGTCAGACAGTGGGGCTACCTGACTTCTAACCCTTTTCCTCCGGGCGACTAGACCCAGGCGGCCCGCATTCCCCTTCCATAGGGGTTGAAGGGGCCGGGGCTGGTGTGACCTTTGGAGACCTGGGGTGCTGCTCTCCTGTCCTCTTTCCTCTCCCCTCACACAAAAGCCCTGGGGGTCCACACTGGTCCTGTGTGGTTGAGAGGTGGCCCTGTCCCCACAATCTCATCTGGGCCCTGAGGGACTTGGGGACAGCTGCATAGCCACAGCTCCTAGCGAAGTCACAGGCGTTATTTTAAAATCCTCCTGAGGCTGGGGTTTGGTTTCACGTTGCCTTTTTTAAAAAAATAAAAGTATAAAATGACCCAAAACCCAGTTAATCTAAAATTCTTTAAAACAAACAGCCTTTTTATTGAATCAAAGAGATGTGAAGGACCCTTCTTGTACCTTGGTGAAAGATCTATTTCCTAGTATCTATCTTTTATTTTGCCCTTTACTTATCACTTGGGTTTCTCATATAAGAGAAACCATGTGACATTTAAGCTTGTGTGTCTGACTTATTTCACTTAATATTGTGATCTCTAGCTGCATCCATTTTTCCTACGAATCACTTGAGGCCGTCCTTTTTCAGGGGAGAGTAGTATTCCTTTGGTGTAACTACCACATATTCTTCACTCATTCACATGTGGATGGACACCTAGGCTGCTTCCAAGGTGTAGCTCCGTGAGCTGCGCTGCAGTAAACATGGGTATTAGGTGCCCGTGGGCATCTCTCTCTTGCTCAAGGGGAGGTGTCATGGGCCTGATGCCCATGCCCAGGCTGGCCTTTCCTTGACCCTGCCTCTGTTTCCTCACCTGAAGGACCACAGTGGAGGTGCTGGTAGCTGGTGGGCAACCTGTGTCCCTGTAGGCCATGGGGGGGACCCCAGGAGTGCCCACCGAGATGGCTGGAGCTGGAGAGGCAGGTGTAGTAGAGCTGAGGACAGCTCAGGTCCTGCGCAGAGGGGCCTCACCCTGCTGTTCTCGGACCTCACAACAACTGTCAGCCATGGGAGAGGCACCCCGACTCTAGTCCTCAGTCCCCCAGGTCCCCCATTCATTCATTCATTCATTCATTCATTCATTCATTCATTAGACAGGGTCTTGCTTTGTAGTTCAACCTGGCCCTGAGCTCACTATGTAGCCCAGGCTGGCCTCAGACTCACAGCAATCCTCCTGCCTCTGCCTCTTGAGTGCTGGGATTACAAGCATAAGTCATCACGCCTGCCATTGGGGTATGCCAGGGATCAAACTCTGGACCTTGCGCTTGTAAGGCAGATGCTGGAACCACTGAGCTAAATCCCCGGCCCTTTAATGCTGTGTCTTTTTCCTGCACTGGTGTTTTTCCAGTACTGAGACTTAAACCTAGCACCTCCATACAGCTTCTTCTCCAACACCTTTAATTTGAGATAGGTCTCCCTAAGTTGTCCATGATGACCTCAAACCTGGGATGCTCCTGCCTCAGCCTCCCAGAGTACTGGGATCACAGGCTTGGCCCTGCAGCTGGCTCTGTTGCTGCTGTGACCACTGGTGATGCTGTGCCTCGGGCCACATGGACACCGGTTAGAGGGAGATAGTCAAGCCCCTCCCTGTCTTCATCCCCGGTTTGATGGCCCAGACCTCGGCTGCGCCTCACCCCAGGGATGCCCTGCTGGCCTCTCTGTGAAGGCTGAGCAGATGCCAGGCCGGGCCGGAGGCATCTGGAGCGCCAGTCCTCAGCCCTCAGCCCTCAGCGTGGGGTCAGCCTCCAGTGTGCCCTGAGGCTGCTTAGATATTATTAAATCTCGGGGTTATTAAATCTTGGGGTTGCTTGGCGAGCTGTGGGACTCCTTCGTATTTTCTTAACAGTGACCTTGGTAAGACAAGGAAATTGCAAATGTTTTCTGATCTCTCTTGTCTGTCCCAGTGCTCTCGGAGGCTGATGCAGGAAGATTACAA
The DNA here is from genome assembly GCA_004025085.1 of Thryonomys swinderianus. NCBI lineage: Eukaryota > Metazoa > Chordata > Mammalia > Rodentia > Thryonomyidae > Thryonomys > Thryonomys swinderianus. The sequence continues at coordinate 60,340 of PVIC010000523.1, read as the reverse complement.
GTTTGAGCCCAGCCTGTAAAACTTGGTGTCTCAGTGAGACCTTGTCTCTAAATAAAAAATGTATTGAAGGGCTGAGGACAGAGTTCATTGTGAAGGCCCTGGCTTCCATTCCCAGTGCCCACTGGGCAGGGGTGTTTTAAAAAAGTAACTTTGGGAACCAGGATTTAGCACAGTGGTTCCAGTGTCTGCCTAGCAAGTACATGGTCCTGAGTTCGATCCCCAGTAACCACATACCACAATGTCCAGCATGGTGACTCACACCCACCAGTAATTATTACCACATGCCACAGTGCTGGGCATGGTGGCTCACACTTCTGATCCCAGCACTCGGGAGGCAGAGGCAGGAGGATTGCTGTGAATCTAAGGCTAGGCTGGGCTACAAAACAAGACCCTGTCTCAAAAAAAGGTAAGTTTTGTGACACTTCCTTTTCCTTTTTGTGTTTTTGGGTGGTGCTGCAGAACCCAAGGCCTCGTGCTTGGGCCCCTGAGCCACACAGACCTTATTTGAAGGTTAAGCAGTCAAGGTTTTTGGTAAAGACATACAGAGTTATGCCTAAGTGAACTTTGCAAACCCAAGGTCAAAGAGGCTTTGTCCCCGAAGCTCTCTCTAGTTTCATGTTTAAGGACTGTGATGCGTGTGAATAGTTTTTAAATGGGACAGAGGGCAGATCTAAAGTCTGTGCCGCGTTTGCCTCTGGGATCCAGCTGCTCTGGCATTGGCCGAGCAGCCTCCTTTGCTCCAGATCTGCTTTTGCAGCTTTCTTGAGACAGGACTCTGCCTGGTGCCCGTTGTTTGTTTATCTTGGTGCCATTTATGTGCCCTCAGCTGCTGCAGCCACCTGGGGGCCTTTAAAAAACAAATAAACAAACAAACATAGCCTGGTATAGTGGAGCTCTATGTAGCTCAGGATGGTCTTGAGCATGAGGTGATCCTCCTGCCTCGGCCTCCCAAATGCTGACAGTATAGACACCACCACACCCGGTATAGGAATCTTGATGGCAGGTGGTATAAACCCTCCAACCTTGGTTTCCTTTTCCAAGTGGCTCTGGCTTTCCTACATCTTTTGCATTTCCCAAGAAGTACCTCTCAGTTTCTAGGAAAAAAAAAAAATAGGAGGCTGCTGGTATTTTGGTTGGGGTTTCATTGTAACCATAGAAGAACTAAGGGACGGCATTTTAACAATGAATCTTCTGACCATGAGTGCAGACTCTCCATTTCCTAGGCCTTGGCTTGCTTTCTCAACAGTGTTTTGTAATGTTTTTGTTAGTGTTTTTTTTTGTTTTGTTTCCTTTTCTTTTCTTTTTGAGACAGGGTCTCGCTTTATAGTTCAGGCTGGCTCTGAGCTTACTATGTAGTCCAGGCAAGCCTCAAACTCAGCAATCCTCCTGTCTCTGCCTCCCGCATGCTGGGATGACAGGCGTGTGCCACCACGCCCGGCACTGTGTTATGTGGTTTGTGGTATTGATTGCTGGTGGGCGTGATGGGCGTGAGTCTCCACGCCCAGCATTGTATGTGGTTACTGGGGATTGAACTCAGGACCTTGTGTTTGTGAGGCAGGCGCCGGAACCATTGAGCTAATCCTCCAGCCCCTTGTTAGTGTTTTTTGTGGGCAGAGGAAATTGAACCCAGGGCATTCACACTGAGCTACTTCCCCAGCCCTTTTTACTTTGTAAAATTTTTTTTTTTTGGCCCGGAGGGTTTTTTTTTTTTTGACACAGGGTCTCGCTTTGTAGTTCAGGCTGGCTCTGAGCTCACTATGTAGCCCAGGCAAGCCTTGAACTCAGCAATCCTCCTGTCTCTGCCTCCCGAGTGCTGAGATTACAGGCATGAGCCACCATGCCCGGCCACTTTGTAAAATTTTGTGACAGAGCCTCACTGTGTCACTAACTTACCCAGACTGGACTGGCACATGGCATCCTCCTGCCTCTGCCTCCCAGAATGCTGGAGTTACAAGTGTGGGCTAGCTTGCCCTACTTAGAATTGTTAGTATACAGGTCAATTTCTGGTGGTTGAAGTAGATCTTTGTGTGTTTGTCACGCGACGTCCTGAAAATTCAATTACTTAGGGCTCCAGTAACTCTTCTGTAGGTCCGCCTCAGTGCCTACCTCTTTGACGCTGATCAGAATGCCTCTTTTTGTCCTGTCTGGCTAAAAATTCTAGAAAACATAAAATGAAATGAAAACCTAAACTGAAAGAGGAAACATCCTTGTTCCAGTGACAGCCTAGGGAGGAAAGAGCTGGTCTTTCCCCTGTAAGCACCAGGTTAGGTTTCTGTAGGTGCCTTTGCAGGTTGAAGGGGTTCCCTGCATCTCATTTCTACTGGGAAGCGATGGAGCCCGACCGACGTCCAGTCCTTTCATGCTGACCATGACCTAGTGCGTTGGCCAAGCTGATTTTGAACATTACACCCCTTTGCATTTCTGGAGTAAATCTCTCCTGGTCCTGACGTGCTGATCTTTTAGGTTTTGTCTGTGTGATTTGTGAAGGCGTGTGAAGCTGTCTTCCGTCTGCCTTTCCCTTGGACGTAGGATGGTGTTCTCTTCTGATGTGGGTTCGAGGTCATGGGCTGGGTTATGTCTGTCCCCCCACCAGGGCTCTGCAGACCCCACACTGCCTCTTCCTCCCTTGGCCGGTCCAGGCTGCAGGATCGGGGAAGACCCTGGTTGTGGAGAGACTGAGGCACAGATTTGAAGTCTATGAGAAGCAAGGCTGCTCAGATTGCTTATTTCTTCCTGAGTCAGCTCTGTGTTTGAGTGGCTGTCATTCCAGTGCTTCCCGTGACCGACTCACTGGCCATGGGGTGTCCTGGGTACGACATGATTCTCTCCTCTTCGTGATGATGGGGCTAAAGATGCCCCAGTTTCACTGATCGTGGAGAATCCACTCTTGGTCTCCACTTATTTTCTCTGCTGGCTCTGCCCACTCCTTTTCCCTCTTGTCTTCATTGTCACCTTCAGATGCGAACACAGGGTCCTCAGACTTTCTCTAGTCCGTAAGGTGGAAGCTGAGCTTGGAGACCTTTGAGCTGTTACTTTGCTGGACGGCTTTGTATTCTTGTTTTCTTGTTTAATTCCACTGTGGTCCTGAGACTTTCCTGTGCTATCTCACTGTGTGGCCCGGAACCTGAGTGTGGTCTCCATGTCTGTCACTGGCTGTGGCCCTGGTGGGCTGCGGGATGAGGGGCCCCCCACGGCAGGCACTTGCGGGACATCACCAGGTCGGGCTGGACCCTGTAGGAAGAACACAGTGGTGCATTGTGTCCCAAGCGAGGACACTTTGAGCAACAGCCTGGCCCTGGAGGGGGTGGAGCTGGGGGCAGACCTGGGGTGGAGGGGTTGCAGGGATGGGAGAGGTGGCCCCTGGGACCCTGGAAGCAGAGCTGAGCAGGGCTGGCGGGCAGTGCTGGTGGCTAAGGAGCACCTCCTGCAGTCCCTGGCAGCCGTGTCTCTGCCATGCCGGGGGAGAGGCAGCATTCTCGGTGCCTTAACTTCGCCATGCTGTCCCCTTCCAGACTGGAAGAAACGCTTCATCGGCATCCGCATGCGGACCATCACACCCAGGTGAGCTGCAGGCTGCCCACGCCAGCCCCACAGCCTCCTTCCATCCCTGCCTGCTGTGCCCACTGTGCTCACTGGGCCTCTGCTCAGATGCCTAGCCCTGCAGCACCTCGTGAGCTCCTGCTGGACCCATTGCCAGGCCCCAGTGCCTCACCGCACACTTGGTGACTTAAGAACCCAAAGTACAGCCTTGCGTAGTTGTTGGGGCACAAGCCTGAGCCTGGGGTGTCAGCAGGGCCATCTGCCTGCCTCTCCCAGCCAGTGTCCCTGGCATCCTCTGCCTGTGGTCATGTCGCTCTGGTCCCACCTGTCTCCGCGTGGCCGCTGCCTCTCTGTATGTCCAGTTCCCCTTCTCGTTCCTCTTAGAAAAACACCTCTCACTGGAGTCAGGGCTGCGGGTGTGCTCTGGGCTTCGTGGTGTGCGTGAATTTCCGGCCTGCCCACCCCGGGTGCTCAGGGGAAGGAATGGCCCTCTTTGCATGCCTGGCCCCCCCAGGAAAGTGTCTGTGGAGCACCCTACCCCACCCTCTGCCTGGCCCTGCCAGGACAGTGCACAGCAAGTGCTAGTCAGCAAATGGGAGGAGGGAGAGACAGGAAGTGGGAGGGGACGCAAGCCAAGCCCAAGATTCCATGACCGACCTGCTGTCTGTCTATCCTTTCCCCTCCTCCCTCTGTCCACTTGCCCTCTCTTCCTTCCAGCTGCCCATCTTCCCATGTGTCCATCCATCCTTCCTCCTATCAGCCATCCACTAACAGCTCATGGTCACCCAATCCCCTGTGGCCTCTGCATGTCTGGAGGGACCCAGCGGCTGGGCTGGGCGGGGCAGTGGAGGAGCCTGATAGGCTGCTCCTGCGGCCTGGGTGGGGGTGGGAAGGGGTGGCCTCATCCCAGGAGCCGGTGCAGGGCTCCGAGGAGGCCTCACAGCCGCAGGTCTTTGCAGCCTGATGGAAGAGCTGAGGGCCAGCAACCCCGACTTTCCAGTGGTCAGCAGTGGCATTTACGTGCAAGAGGTCTTTCCCAACTCCCCTTCACAGAGGTAGGCTCTGCTGGTTGGGCAGGGGCCGCAGGGAGGTGAGCTGATGTCCTGGTGGGTGGCATGGGCAGCCAGGGCCTTGCATTGCGCCTCCCCACTGAGCTCTGTGACCTTGAGCCTCCTGGCAGAGCCATGTGGGAGGACAGGTGGACACTGCCCTCTGCTGTGATGAAGGACTGGGGAGAGCTTGACGGTCCCTAGAGCACTGGCTGTGCCCACCCCCACCCACCTGGCCTTTCTTTTGGGGAGCAAGGCTGAGGAGGCCCTGCCTGGGGGAGAAGCAACTCCAGCCTCACTGCCCCCAGCCGGGGCGCAGCCTCAGTGCTCCCCTGGGAGTGGAGAAGGTTCCACCTAGGACCTCTACCCAGGACTCTGTAAAGTCAAAGGGGACAGAGTCTTGCTTTCTCTGAAATGCAAGGCTCAAGTGACACTGGTCACTGGAGCTCTGTTGTTTGCCCACTGTACCTGTGTCCAGGCTGAACCTGGCGTTGCGAGCCCAGCAGTGAGTGATCCTGTGTCCCTCCTTTGGCAGAGGCGGCATCCAAGATGGCGACATCATCGTAAAGGTCAACGGGCGCCCCCTGGTGGACTCGAGCGAGCTGCAGGAAGCCGTTCTCACGGAGTCCCCGCTGCTGCTGGAGGTGCGGCGGGGCAATGATGACCTCCTGTTCAGCATTGCGCCCGAGGTGGTCCTGTGAAGCACTGCCTCCCTCCAGCACCAGCCAGCAGAGCCGGAGCCACGGACGGCGGGCAACAAACGGAGAGCCACCTCCCCAGGACCAGGACGAAGGACCGTGTGGTCCTCAGAGGCGCCAGCAGGGCCGCCCCCACCTCCAGAAGCAGAGCGGGAGGCGGGACCTGAATCTCAGCCTCAGTCCGGACTCAGCTCAGCCAGGGAGGCCTGTGTCCCCAGCACCGGGGCTCCTGAGGGTCGAAGGTGCCTCCAGCTCCCGTCAGCCGCCCTCCCTGGTGTCCCAGCTGGCCTCCCGCCTCCCCTTTGGATCCTGGCTCCCCAAGAGTGTTGCTGCCTTGAGCCCACTCCAGGTCCTCCTGCCGCAGTGAGTGGCAGGTGGAGCCACAGCACGACAGGGGCTGCTGCCCTGCCACCCCGGTCCAGCTGGCCCTGGGGAAGTCCAGGCAGACAGCTTCGGCTGGTGCGGATGCCCAGGAAGCATCCCCTGCAGAGCCATGCCTGCACGGGCCCTGGGGCACCCCTCCCAAGGGACAAGAAGCAGCAGCGCACACCTGCTGGCTGGGGAGCTGTCCTCCTTGGTGACGGGGCAGCAGGAGAGAAGCAGGGCTGGCTGGGTGTGAGGACAGCCGGAGGTGCAGCTGCCAGCCACCCCAAAGCCAGAGGCTCCTCAGGTCCCGGATGTGTGATTCAAGGTGTGCTCGTGAGCTTCGCTGTCTATGACCCACCGCGCTGTACTGTACATTTTCTACTGTATGGAATTAAAGTTTACAAGCGCATAGTGCTCGGCTGCAGGGCATTTGGGCAGCCTGTGCCCCACTGGCCAGTTTTCCTGGGGACCCCATCAGACGTTGTAGGGGACACAAGCTGAGACAAGGCGGTGCCTCTGCGGGTGTCTGTGACAGGACCATCTGTCCACACACTGGTCCCAGGACCAGCCGGTGCTGTAGGCAGGTGTGGCTTCACATCAGGCCGCTGGGCCAAGTCTCAGCTCTCGACTCACTTCTGACCAAGGCCTGGGCCAGTGACGTCCCTGGTCCTACTGCGGTGTTCCTCTACCATGGCTGTGACGCTGGCTGCCCTGGGAGCCCACACCTTCATCCCTCACTGCAGCCCACCCCACAGTAGAGAAACTGAGGCTGGTGTTCCAGGGACACAGCCCCGGGAGGCTAGGAGTAGGGGGCCCCACTGGGGCACATCATGCTGAGAACCAAGGACATCAGGGCATTGGCCCTGCTTGTGCCCCGGGCCCCTGAGTCCAGAAGCATCTGCACCTTCAGGCCCATCCCTCAGCAAGGCTGCTTGTGTAGAGCCAGAGCGGGGAAGGCTGTAGACCTTCCTGCCCCCCCCCCCAGCTCTGAGGGCCTGAGGGTCACAGGGCCAGGTTCAAATGCCACGCTGGCTTCATGTGGACAGGGAGTAGCTGGGGCTGCCCAGCACCTCTGGGGACTCAGGAGAGTCCCCTGCCCAGGAGCTGATAGGTAGGGCTGGCCGTGGGCACCTGGTTAGACGACAGTGGTGTTCTTGGCCAGAAGGGAATGGAAGAGACACAAGCAGCTTTTTGCCTGGGACACCCTAGTGGGTTGACTCTATTTCCAGATGTGAAACTTGCAGGCTTGGGGCCAGGGCCCAGGCGCAAAGATGCCAGCAGAACACTGCCTCAGCCCTGTACTGCACGAGGTCTCTCCTGGGCTGTCCTGCCTGTGTTGTGAGCCCAGCACAGGCCTCCCTGCCTCCAGGCCTGCCAGGCCTGCTCCAGGTGGGGCGCCCAGCTGCTCCTCAGCTATAGTTGGAGAAAAACAACCTCTACAGGCTGCCAGTGGCCAGAGCATTGTGCAACCTCCAGCCCCACCCCACTCAGTCCCCTGAGGTGGCCCTTGGGGTGTTCCTGAGGCCACTTGTCCCAGCCCAGCCTCAGGACACATCCAGGGGCCTGCAGGACCCATGTGACCAGGGAAGCAGGGCACAGAGAGGGAGCCTTGGGCTAAGTGGCCAGGCTGCAGGTGGCCATGCTCACAGGTGCCACAGGCAAATACACGCTCCAGGCAGGCATGGTTCTGCACCCCGCTGACCTGTGGCCCACTCTCTTCCAAGTCCTCCCTGCACACTGTGACCTGAGGCAGAGATTCTGGATGGGTTCAGCCCAGGGACCTAGGCAGGCAGGGCTGTTACCAGCCCTGAGTAGTGCCCAAGCCCACGTCTCCAAAGTGGACAGCATATTCACAGGGTGCCTGGCCCATCTTTCTTCCTGTCCACTGCATTCCAAGCCTAAAGAGCGGAGGACATGGGGTCCTAGGATGGCCCTCATTGGTCGATCCCGGGACTTCTCCTGGGCCCTGTCCCCAGGACTCAAAGTGAGACCATGGAAGGACCCTGAGCCCTGTGTGTTCCGACAGCTTCTGCCAAGCTGAGTGATCTCCCTGAGCCTCAGTTTCCCTGGGGTGAAAAGGTGCTTTTAAAATAAGTGGTGTTCTGTTTCCCTTAGCTGTCATACTCATGGCTGGAACTTGAAGGAGGTTACTTAGCTCAGCTGGGAAGGCCAGAAGTGCAAGGTCAGGCGGCCCACAGATTTAACCTCTGGGCACAAGACACCACAGACAGAAGTGGGGAGCATGTGGCAGAGCAGGAAGCCAGAGCAGGAGGGTGCTGCCTGATCCTCCATAAGGACCCTCTGAGCACTGGCTGGGCTTCGCTAGGACCAGAGGTCCCCTGCTGGCACAGACCCACTGACCCAAAGGCCTCCTGTATGGCCTCCAGAGACTTGGCACAGGAGCCTGGGGGCCATCTGCAGCTCACACTGCTGGGATTGCAGCTGCACACCACCAAGTCTGGCCATCGATTTCCCTTTTGGGTCAGGTCGTGTCTGACTGGTTCTAAGAAATGCTGAGCTATTTTCCTTGTGATATCTCCTGTCACCAAAAGCAATGCATGATACAGACCTCGACTCCCTCAGAAAGGGCTTGGACTAGGGTTTTCCCACCTCTGGGCCAAATCCAGAACGTGACTTGTTTCTGTCTGACTCAGGGGTTAGTGGTGATTTGTGTATTTTTAAAAGGTTGGAAAGAAAAGGAGGAGTAAAGATAGAGAGGCTGTGGGGGAGGGGAGAGGAAAGACATACCACAGAGCCCAGCCATGACCTTCCTGTCTTGTGTCCACACTGCTCTCCGCAGGCCCCGCTGTCCTGCAACACTCAGACCAAAGCCTCCTGCCCTGGTCGTCTGCCCGCAGCCAGCTCTGATGATGTGGCCAGTTCCTGGTCTTGGGTCTGCACTCTCAGGTTGGTGTCAGCCTGGCTTGGCACTGTCCATGTGCACAGATGTGTGCCCATGTCATGCCAGGGAATGACACATGCCATACACATGCCTGCTCTGAGTCCAGCTTCCAGGCTGGGGCTCAGCTGCATCTGCTGATTTGCTGGAGCTGTGGACCTTGTGTTATTCGTAGACTTCTACCCTGTTAGAACCCGAGTCAGACTCCAGCAACAACCAGGGACCCTGGGAGCCACGCAGGGTTCCATCGACAGACAAGTGGATACACAGGATGCAGTCTGTCACACAGCAGCATTCAGCTGTGTAAGAAGAGAACAACAGCTGCCAGCCTGTGGGGTTCTGTGCAGCAAGCCTTCGCAGCATGACCCTGCTCCGCAGAGGAGCCTTTGCACCTGCCAGGCAGGCAGGGCATGCTCCCTGGAGGAGTGCACACTGTGCCAGCCTTTGAGGAGGAAGTCTTATGAGGCAAAGAAGCTGCAGGGTGGGGACCACACCATGGTCTGGGGGGCTTGTGTCACATTTCATTGCTGTGACACAATCCTGAGATAACTTTAAAGGAGGAAAGGTTTGTGTGACTCACAGTTTCAAGGCTTCAGTCCTAGTGAATCCTAGTGCCCTGGGCCTGTGGCAGTACCATGAATCAGGGTGGGAGGGTGCAGAGGTGCCCTGTACCCCAGAGGGAGAAAGAGAAGAGCTGGGTCCCACATCCCACCAAGGGCACACCACTGTGACCCCTCTTCCTCCTGCCAGCAGCTCCCATAGCACACCAGCCAGGGATCAGGCCTAAAGCACAGGCTTCTGGTGACATTTCAGATCCAAACGGGCTTATGTTCAAACCCTCAAACCTCCTACTTACAAACCAACAGGGCAAATTACATGCACTCTTTTTTTGATAAGTGAACTCAGGGTCTTCACACTAAATTACATCTCCACCCCACCCTTTTTGAGACATGGTCTTACTAAGTTGGTGAGGCTGGCCTCTAACTTGCAATCCCACTGCCTCAGCCTCGTGAGTAGCTGGACTTAAAAGTATGCACCACCATGCCTAATTATTTGCACTATCTGGCCCCCAGTATTCTCATCTGTAAAGTGGGATGGTGATGTACCTGTCTCACAGGCAGTTCTGCAGAGAGAGAGAGAAGGTGAAGAAAAAGTATTTTGCACACTAACTGCATGAGGTGAGCACCTCTAAATAACTGGGGTGGCTGTTTTTTTGGTTAAGATGGTCCAGAGGCCATCCCAGTTCCTGTGACAGCAACTGTCTAGCTTAGTAATAAAGCATCCTCAAACAGTGTCAAGTGCTTGAGCCGGCTGGGACAATCTCTCTCTCTCCATTCCACCCACTCACTCCTGGCACCGTGGCCCACTCTGGTAGGAAGCGGCCTTCATATGAGATAAGCAATGCCTGCCTGTGCATGCGTTTTTCTACTGTATTTGGTAGGAGACATCAGCTTCCCAGGCACTCTGTAGGTACCCAGGCCTGGCAGCCAGCCACAACCTATCTTGGGCCTGCCAGCCCTGTGCTGTCCACAGAGAAGCCCTGCTCATGGATGGTGCCCAAGTTGGCTGCTGTCTTGACAATGTATTTGATTTTAATGCTAAACTGATTCTAAAAATAGTTCCATGAGAGGTGGCCGCAGAGGCTGGGGTCCTGCTGCCAGGGTAGGCCAGGGAGCTCAGAGGGGCTGGTTGGGGATCAGGAGCTGCGCTGTACAAGCTGCTGCCAGCTCTGTGCACCCACCACTTGCACATGGCTCCCCACTCCTGGGGCCAAGTGTCACCTCACTGGGAGGCCTTCTCCCTGACATTGCTGGTGTGGCTGTCACCTCCAGGGCTGGGTCTGTGGGACACCTCCACATTCCAGCTCATGGCTAGGGGAATGGGGGGGCGCTTTGAATTTGAATCCAGCTGAGCTTTGTCTGTTCTGTCCCCATCTCTGTGACCTCAGGGGCTTGCTCTCCCTCTGGGCTGTCTCTGGGCCTAGGAAGAAGGGAGTGGCAGTGAGGCTGGGGGGTCCAGGCATCCCTTTTTCTCTGCCCTTGAACTCCTGTATCCCACCAGCAGCTCTTTCATTTGCCTGGTGCCACTTGGACATGGGATTTGTGCTGGGAGCAGCAATAGTGCCCACCTCAGGACTGACTGGGGTCATTCAGGCAAAGTAAAGCTAAAATTCTTACCTGGCACTTAGCAAATACTCCCGAAACACTAGCAGCCATCATCACACCACCACCACCATCACCATCATCACCACCACCACCATCACCACCATTACCATCAACATCACCGTCACCATCAACATCACCATCACCACCATCAACATCACCATCACCATCAACATCACCATCACCACCATCATCATCACCATCATCATCATCATCACCATCATCATCATCACCACCATCATCACCACCATCATCATCACCATCATCATCATCATCACCATCACCATCATCATCATCACCACCATCATCACCATCACCGTCACCATCACCACCACCATCATCCTCATCACCACTATCACCATCGCCATCACTGCCATCACTGCCATCACCATCACCACATCAACACAAGTCATGTGACTCTGTAGACACCCTAAGGAACCATACTGGAACCTGTGGCCCTGAGGATGAAGACAACTACCACATTCCCTTTCTGTGACCTCAGTTTCCCCACCTCAGGAAGGATGTGAGCTCTGAGTTTAGAAAATAAAATCTTCCTAAAACTGGGCCTCTGTGGGAGTGGGGCTCTGAATCCCTTCCAGGGGAAAGAAACATCATGCTAGTGCCCTATGGTGAAGCTCCCCGCCCCCTTCCCTGGAGGGCAGTTTATCTCTGTCAGTTGGAGGAGTGAGCGTGCACCCACTCTGGCTGGGCGTCCTGCCTCCAGATCCATCTTCAAGGAACACGAACACAGCGAACCTATCGCACAGGCAGGGAGGCCCCACCTGGCTGGGTCAGGCTGCGCTCCAAAAAGACGGCTTTAGGGACCCAGATGGCGGCCCCCCGCACCTGCTCCAGACCCTCTCCTTCACTCTCCCGTCTCCCTTACACTCCTCCAGGCAGTGGGCAGCACCCACCAAGTCCTCTTTGCTCCCGCTGACCTGGGATAAAGACGCCCAGTCTCTGACCAGCTTCCCCTGGAAATGTCCTTGCCACCACATCCTTTGGGCACCACATTACACGGTGCTGATGGGCACAGTTGGCGCACACAGGACCCCAGTCATCCCGTGCCTCCTTCAGACAGGTGGTGCTACAGCAGACATGGGGCCATGCTCTCTGCTCCGGGACCCAGCTACTGGACCGGAACCTTTCCAGTCGGGCACCTCCCGCCATGTGGAGGGTGAGTACTGGGCGCAGGAGGTAGGCAGTGTCTCCCAGTGACCCTCTTTGTGCTTTGAGGTAGAGATGTGCTCGGGGCTGGGGGGTGCACAGCAGGATAGTGCAGGCCTGAAAGTAGGCCCAGCCTACTCTGAAGCCCTAGCTCTGGGCATCAGCCTGACATGAGCCCTTACAGTGGCTGAGAGTCTGACTCAGGTCAGTCTCAGCCACTGCCAGCCTCAGACTGGCTCTGTGCCAGGGCTTGGCAGACCCAGGCTGACTTGGAAAATGAGAGAGTGTCTTTGGTCTGTGCAGGTCAGGCTGGGAGCCGGCACAGGCCTCCTTACTCTGTTTTCTTCACCCAGGCACCTGCTCAGGGCCCCAGGAGACAGGGCAGGAGAGGACACAAAGGAGGGCAGCAGGTGTGGGTGAGACAGCTTCCTTGTGTCCTCTGGGGACTCGCCCTGTGCTGGATGACTCTCTGACAGCCCACCACTCACAGATGCACGCCCTCTTCCAGACCCGCTCACCAGGGCTCCTGCCATCCATTGCTGGCTGATGGAGGGCCACACTACACCTGTCATAGTGCCAGAAAGCAACCAAGAAGGAACTGGCTCCATGTCCAGCCCTTTCCCCATCCTTTACCAGGCCCATGAGACCAACAGCTCAGTGATCCTGGGTGGGAATCAGGGGTTTTCACGAAGGAATGAGCTCTGTAGGCTCAGGACAATGGGGAGACTTCTGGAGGAGACCAGCAGGGCCAGGCCTTGTGGGGGTGCCCATCAGTGCCTGGCCTCCTTGACCTTTCCACAACAGGCTCTGTAGACAGAGCTGTGACTCCCAGGAGCTGCAGTTGAATCTCTCCACAGTATCTGCTCCAACATTTATGTTAAAAAGTATTTTATAATAAAGGACCCCAGCTGGAGAAATAATCCCCACTCCGCCCTTCTGGGTGGTGGAAAATGGGATGCTTCCCAGGCATTCCATCTCTGCAATTTGAAACGCAGAGGGGCCCAGACCCCAGACGAGGGCCCTGGCAGAGTCCTGGGTGTTGAGGCTACCAGAGTGCAGGAAGGAAACGTGTAACAGCCACCCCAGCGGCACTCCTGGGCACTGCCCAGGCAGGTCCAAAGGCTCTGCTGCTAAACTCATCTGCCCTGGGCCTCTCAGGCCTGTTCTCCATTTTTCTGCATTTTTTTCCTGCAAAAAGAAAAAAAAAGTTTATTGTTCTTTTCTAATGTTAAAAGTAACATATGTTGGGCCGGAGGGTTAGCTCAGTGGTTCCAGCGCCTGCCTTACAAGCGCAAGGACCTGAGTTCGATCCCCGGTAACCACATATAATGCTGGGCGTGGTGGCTCACGCCTGTAATCCCAGCACTCGGGAGGCAGAGACGGGAGGATTGCTGAGTTTGTGGCGGCTTGCCTGGGCACCATAGTGAGCTCAGGGCCAGCCTGAACTACAAAGCGAGACCCTGTCTCAAAAAAAAAAAAAAAAAAAGCAAAAAAAAAATAAAACATATGTTTATAGCAGAAAAATCAGATAAGCGCCAGTAGAAAAATGCCTTGCTCATAAAACGAGCACACAGTGACAACATATTCTGAGGTGCAGGGTGAGGTCCTCCTGTCCCTCTCTGACCCCCCAGGATAGAACTCCTGGAGTTTGGACAGATGGATTTCTGGACAGTATCTATTCCTATCCATGAATATGGGCTACCTCTCCATCTGCAATTTTCCCTCCTTTTTCCACATCTGCTCCAGGTCACCTTGAGACATTCAGTACGTGGGTCTCCACCTTTCTCTGGGCACTGGTGTTCACTAAGACCTAATTTCCTACCTGAGACACTGTGATGAACTGACCTCTATTCTAAGGCATCTCCAGGTTGCTCATTAGAAACAATGAAAAAATTCTTGCCTTTTAGCCACTGCAACTTTGAAGGAGTTTGATGAAAAGCTCAGAAAACGGTTGCTCCATCAGATGGCCACATCCTAGGCGCTCTGTGCCACACAGTGGCATTGCTGAAACCTACCGTGTACAGGAGCAGGGAGACACAGAACCAGGGAATCGCTTCAGAGTGTGAGGTCAGGATGGCAGGATGGATGCCCCCCTTCATGGGAGAAGTCTGTATTTCTTCACTATAGCTGCTGATTTCTCTGGGGGCTTTGAGCTGTGGCCCCTGTTCACACCTCAGCAGCCCTGTCACGCAGACCCTGGATCCTGACGATGGCTCCTTCATCCCCTTTTCCTCAGTTCTTTTTCTGATGAACTCTGCTGACCGTAATGTGCATCAGGAAAGAATGTAACCATCAGGGTGATGGAGGGCCAGGGTGAGCACTCGGCATCTCCAGCACCAGCTCAGACACAACAGTGTCAGCCCCAGAAGCACCAAGGGGCCTTGAGTCACAACATCAATCAGTGCCATGTCACCTAGCGAATGCCTGTCAAGGTCTGGAGCTGTTCTTGGCTGTGCTAACTGAGCATGAAGCTTCCAGTGCACAGAGGTGGTGGCTGGAAACGCTGCTCAATATCCCCCATGAGCCCAGAGCAACGCTGTGCCCTGAGAGGGAGCTCCTGGGGATACCTGTGGTGCGACTGTGGGCCCCACCTGGCTCTAGCCTGCAAAACCATCTGACTTTCCAGTTCAGGTACAGCGGGGTAGGACAGGGTTGGGGGCGTCATCTGTGCAGCAGGAACCAGCTCAGCCTCAGAAGAGCTGGCACCACTGTGAGACCAGCTGGGTATTCATGCTCCCTGTAGTCAGGAGGGAGCAGAGGCCTCACAGACCCAGGGGTTGTGGGGAGGGTAGAACAGGCTTCCTGGAGTTCTGGAACCCAGGACTATGAGGTCTCAAACATTAACAGGCAGAAGGACCTGGGCATCGTGATGGATGCACACCTGCCATCCCAGCATTCAGGAGCCGGAGGCAGGAGGATCTCTGCAAGTTCAAGGCCAGCCTGGACTGTATAGTGAGACCTTGTCTCAAAAAACAAACGAAACACTGCAGAAAGAGCAGCAACGTGCTGCCGGCCTCACCTTGCACTCACCACCCAGAGGGACACCAGCTGCTCACCTCACCGCCGTGCAGGGCGGTCTCCACCTCACCCCTGTGCCCGCTCAGCCCTCTGCAGCAGTCACCGGCAGACACTTGTACGTACTTGCCACACACTGACGTGTAGTTCTGCCCACACCCTACCCAGGCCCTCCCGCTGCCTTCATCCCGGGCATGAAGAAACTGAGGCACAAAGAAGGGAGGATTTAATTGCCCACAATCGGCCCTGCTGCTGCTGGATCAGCCTGGGACCTGGCGGCTGGCTCTGGCAGAACGCTCCGACCACTCCACTCCACTATGCTTGGTGAGAATTTTACTCTCAAACAGGAAGGAGAGAAGTTGTCTTTGGGGCGCTGATGCCCAGACGACTCTGGAACACTGCGGGGGGGACAGTGTCTGGTATGCCCTTGGACTCCTTGTCATGAGGAAGAGTCCGCCAGACTGGCTCAGCCTGTGGCTACTGGCAGAATCACAGGACAAATGAACAGCAGTGTGGACCAGGATGGAGGCTCTGAGGCTGGTAGGCAGGGCCTGGCACCCAATTCCTGTGGCTATGAGACCCCAAATTGGCCAGTTCTCTCTCAGTCGTCCTGTCTATCAAATGGACCAGGCACACGATCTTTCCAGGACTCTGAGGGCCAGCACCGCCCGTCAGTGTTCAGTCCGGGGTGGGGGGGCGGCTCTCCCTCCCCATCCTGTGCCCACAGTGGGACCCCCAGGTGAGGATCACAGCCCCTATGTGCCTAGCCTCATCACCTGGCCTGGGCTGGGTGCGCAGGACTCCTGTTCCTGCCTACACTGGTTGGCTGGGGATTGCTGAGGTTCCATGGGCTGGCAGCCCTGGGAGGATGAGGTAACGTCTGTGCCTAGCCAGGGTTGGTGCCACAGGGTCAGGGCCCAGAGGGAAGGTAGGTGGCATACGGTTAGCTTTTGGGGAGGCACTCCAACAGCCCATGTCACCCCAGGCAGAGGAGCAGGGAGCCCTGCACAGTCCCTGCCTTCAGGACCACGGCCCAGCCCAGGCCACCGGGGAGGAAGCTGCCAACAGGTTTCTTGCCCAGGTCCCAAGAGGGAAGGAGGAGGAGGCTCCCAGGCCCTTCGGCGCCCCGGGCCCTGCCAGCTGGTAGGTCTGAGGGCACCATAGAAAGATGCAGTCCTGGGACAGAAGTGTCACAGGTTGCCACAAGAGAGCCTTTGTGGAGCTGCAGCTGTCCCATGGACAGAGACGCAAACAGGTCCCAACTTGTCCTGGGCACAGGGCGCCCAGGAGGCCCAGCCTGGTGTGAGGGAACAGCGTGAGGCTCTCTGCAGAGGGCCCTAGATGCAGAGGCGGTGACCCCTGGGCTCAGCAGGAGCTGCCCGGCTGGGGCTTGAGCCAGGTGGTTCTCCAGCCTCGTGCAGACAGGAAGAGGCCTGGGTGACAGGAGACGAGGCAGGTAAGAAAGGGGCACAGGAAGGAGGAACTCCACTGCTGAGTCCCACAGATCCCTGGAGTCCCCCAAAGACTGCACTGAGTCTGGGTCTGGCCAGAGCCAGGAACAGCAGGCCTGTGTCTCCTGGGCCCAGGGAGGTGCAGCGTTGCCACAGCTGCAGCCCCTATTACCCAATATGCAGTGGGAATGAGCAGGTCCGGGAGGCATGCACACCTGGATGCTTTGCAGCCCTGGTGAGGCCATGAAGGCAGGAGGGCAGGAGGCCACTGGCCAGTGTGCGTGCCCCTCACCCGCTCTCACATGCTCTGAGCAGCTGAAACCTTGGAAGAGGCAGGCAGCTGCCTGGCTCCCCCTTGCCTGCCAGGAAATCCCTCCATGTCCCCACAGAGTTCCCGGACTTCTGAGGTCCAGAGAAAGGGCCAAGAAACCCATATCTGCTTCAGAGGACACTGTACCTGTCTTGCTGACCCCCACCAAAAGCTTAGAGGATGGGAGGCTGCCTGTGGCTAGCAGAATGCCAGACCCAGCTGGGCACTGTGAGGGAACCAGGGAGCAACACTTGCATCACTGCCAACCAGGGGCACTGATGGGTGGAGGGGTCCTTGCAACCACAGCTCTGGGCTATCCAGGGCAAGAGAGCCCAGCTCGAGGTGCCTAGATCCAGCTGAGCCTGAGACAGGTCTATGCATCTTCAGGGCTCTGTTGTTGAGTCAGTCAATGGCCCTTTGACTTAAGCTTCTCCTTAAGTTGTTTCTTTCCCTTGAGATCAAAAGACACCAAAGGAGCCCAGCAGCCTGCAAGGGTTTTCCTACTGAGACACAGAAGAAGGCAGAGGCCACCGTGTCTGGAAGAGTGGCTGCTGAAGTGGCCTCAGGTGTCCTGTGCCCTTACCCACACCTCTGCTGCCATCTGACCAGGCCCTGGGCCCACTGTATCCTCAGGTTCCTTCCTCCCTGTAAAATGCCTTAGCCATGTTTTACCCACGCACTGACTCAAAGTGAATGAGGCCCAGGCTGGACCATCACTCTCCACCCTTATGATGACACCTGCTTTTCCTTGGCTCCGCAGGGATGTATTTACCATTCCATGGCCTCTGTGGGCAGGGTGGGCCATGGCAGGACCCAGGGTCCCTGCCTCAGGATGGAGAGTCCATGACCCCTCAAGGGTGGCATGAGAAGGCAACCAGCTCACAGGGGCAGAGCCGGGCGGGCCCAGTGCCTGGGCCTGTTACTTATTACTCTCATGACATACGGAGGTTGGATCTTGTTCTGAAAAGATGCTTATTTTGGCTCTGGTTCTGGGACAGGGCGTGAGGCCCAGATCCATGACAACTTCGCCTGGCTGAGGCCCTGGGCGGCTCAGGGGGCACGTGCATCTCCTCTGGTCCCCTTTTCTCTTCAGGTCACCAGGACCAACCCGGGGCACCACCCCCAGCCCCCTCTAACCCGCTCCTTGCAACTACGAGGAGTGAACCTGCAGTGCCACCCCGGGCCCAGCCCCGCCTGCCCCAGCAGCACTCTCTCCAACATGACTACAGCTCGCTGCTGCGGGGCCTGCCAGACACAGGTGGCCGCCTGTGGCCGGAGAGGACTGACCTTGCCAGCCCCGCAGACAACAGAACTTTGGGGATTGGATATCCACTGCTCTTCTGTCACTGCTCATGTGCTGTCACAGCAGCCGTCACAAGCTTGATGCCAGCACCCAGAGGCTCACCCTGCACAGGCCCGACAGCCCCTCTGCACACTGCCTAGGAGCCCGGGACGGGGCCTGTGAGGCAAGGGTATGGTGGGGGGTGCCACAGGCTATCTGCCTCAGGCCCCACCCTAGTCGTCCCTGGCACCACCTGGCCACCCCTGGCTGTCACCCCATCACTCATGTCCCTCCACAGCTCTGGCTCCTTCTCCTAGAACCTGGGGTCTCCGGGTATATCCTGCTCCCCCAGCCAAAGGGTTTCTAGAGTGGTCCTCACCACCAACAGAGGCCTCTATACCTGGCTCAGGATGCTGGGTGGCTCCATGACCCTGCCTGACCTGGCTCTTGGCCTGGCATCCACAGACTGGGCCCTCTGCCACTGCCTTCCCAGAAGGCAGGCTCTCGGGCTTGACTCTGGCCAGCAGCCTGGACTGAGCTGTGAAGAGGACCTGAGGACAGGGAGATGCCAGCCCTAGCGAGACCCACACTACTGGTGAAGGCTTTCTCCTGTGTCCTGGGCATGTGGGCAGGCCATGGCAGAGGGCTGCAGGCTGGTGGGTGTGGCTTCATGGAGACCAGCCTGGGCGGCTGCAGAATGGGAACCTGTGTGTCCTGGGAGTCTGGGGCACATGGCTCCTGGCGCCCCAGCAAACAGCTCATAGCTGGCACAAGGACAACCATGAGGATGTCCTGGTGCCGCTAAGTGCCCACTGTACCCTGTCCCCTTTCGCTGGAGTTGTCACCATAATTCTCTTCCTCCTTTTATTTATTTTTTTTTTTGAGACAGGGTCTCGCTTTAAAGTTCAGGCTGGCTCTGAGCTCAGTATGAAGGCCAGGCAAGTCTGGAAGTCAGCAATCCTCCTGCCTGTGCCTCCCGAGTGCTGGGATGACAGGTGTGAGCCACCACCCCCAGCATTGTGGTGTGTGGTACTAATTGCTGGTGGGTGTGAGTCACCACACCCAGAACTGTTGTCTATGGTCACTGGAGATCAAGTCAGGGACCTTGCGCTTGCTAGGCAGGTGCGGAAACCACTGAGCTAAATCTCTGGCCCTCTCTTTCTCCTTTTTTTTTTTTTTTTTTTTTTTTGCTTTTTGGAGACAGAGTCTCGCTTTGTAGTTCAGGCTGGCCCTGAGCTCACTATGGTGCCCAGGCAAGCCGCCACGAACTCAGCAATCCTCCTGTCTCTACCTCCCGAGTGCTGGGATTACAGGCGTGAGCCACCACATCTGGCATTGTGGTATGCGGTGTTGATTGTTGGTGGGCGTGTCTCCACGCCCAGCATTATATGTGGTTACTGGGGATCGAACTCAGGTCCATCCGCTTGCGAGGCAGGCACCAGAACCACTGAGCTAACCCTCCGGCCCTCTCTTTCTCCTTTTTAACAGATAGGAAGTCTGAGTTCCTGGTGACAGTGCCCCAAATTTCAGCTTGCATAAGGTAGAGCCGGATTTTATCCTCTGAACCTCTGCTCTTAGCCAGGCACACTGCCATTCACACGAGAGCAGACAATAGGCTCATCCGCTCCCCTGGGAAGCTGGCTCGATGCCTGGGGCCAGCTTCAGGAGCCCCTCTTGTATGGGTCTAGGCCATGCTAAGAGGTGGCAGGAGATGTACACAGCAGGCTCAGGCTGGTTGGGCATGACTGGCCTGGTACACAGTTGCTCAAGGGCACAGAGACCCAAGGGGACAGATGCAGGGAGAGCCAGGGCCAAGGGAGGCAGGAAGGTGGCGGCTGTACCGGTGCAGAGGGAGCAGGGACCCCAGGGCTGAGACCACCGGGGCTCTGTCTGCTGGGTGCTGCTGCACATGGGGCCCTGTGCCGGGCCCGCAGCCCCCACCTAGCCGAGACTCATGGCAAGCCCATGTAGTGTCTGTGGCACCAGCAGAGTGTGTCTGCATGCCCTGGGAAGGCAGCGTGCTCTCCACTGTGCACTCTTTGGGGTCGAGAGGAAACAAGTTCTTCCAGACTGTGGCCAGTAGGGACAAGGAGACCGCCCAGGGAACCCTGTCGTTTACCTCTGGAGTGGCTAAGAGGACTGGTCACCGTACAGAAAGAACTGGGAGCTGGGCGGCTTTGGACTACCCCTTCCAGCTGCAGTTTGCAGGGGATGGTGATGGCAGCTCCGGCCTGGGATTCCCTCCTGCAGAGAGCGGGCTCCAGCTCGGAATTCCAACCTCAGCCAAGGCCCAGCAGGCACCCGGAGAGGACTGCAGCAGTTGCTGAGATCACAGCCCCTCTGCTTTTCCAGACAGTGCTCAAGTCCCTGACCGGAAGTCCGTGGTCACCAGGCTCCTTCAGACCAGGAGAGGGCCACACCAAGCAGGATTTGGGCCCCCAGGCCTGGAGAGGGCGGGGTGGGCGCAGAGAGTTGGGCTGAATCAGCACTGAGCTCACACAGTATCATAGCAAGGCTGACACCACTTAAGGTGAAGCTCTGTCACTTAAGGGGACGTAGACAGGGAGGGGCGTAGCGCGTGCTGAGGCTCTGCTGAAGTCCTCGCTTGCTGGACTCGGACCCCAGCCACAGGGTCTGAGTGTGGGGAGGTATGGAGCAGCCTGTGGGCTTCGGGTGCGAGAGAAACCCGAAGCCTCCTCCCCCCAAAAAGGAATTCAGCAGGTATTGGTGGAGCTGCAAAATTAAAAAGTAACCGTATAAGAAAGCTAGCTGTGAACATAAGCCTGGCATGGTGGGTGTGCCTGTTGTCCCAGCACTCTGAAGGCTGAGGCAGGAGGATCGCTGTGAGTTTGAGGCCAGTCTGGGCTACATAGTGAGACCCTCTCTCCCTCCCTCCCTCTCTCTCTCTCTCTCTCTCTCTCTCTCTTTCTCTCTCTCTCTCTCTCTCTCTCTCTCTCTCTCTCTCTCTCTCTCACACACACACACACACACACACACAGAAAGAGAGAGAGAAAAATAGTAAAGAAGTATAGATGTAAATACCAGAAGAATTCTTTTCTTAAAGGGGGGTTGCCTCTGTGGGGTGGAGGCGCAGGAATACTGGTTCCCCCTTCACCCACTGACTCCTTTGGTATGCTTGAAGACCGAGGCAATCTCAGACACAGGATGGGCACGGGAGTATGCTCTGGTCAGAATGGGGACCCTGCCTCTCCCAGAGGTGGACTACTGTCCCCCTGCCAGGTTCCACATCTGGAGCCTGGGGACAACAGCAGGGTGGGGCTGTGTTTTCCTCCTCTCTGGATTGGGGCCATGAGATCCAGGCCCTGGTCCCACTCCCGGCCCAGTGCAGGCCAGCGCTGACGCCTTCTGCTTGCTCAGCCGGGATGTGGGGCCAGGACTGCTCCATCCAGCTGTCCTGGGGGTGGAGACGAGCTGGGGAGGGCGGAGCCGTGGGCCCAGCACCGTCTGCCCTCTGGGCTCAGGCCGACCTTTTTCACTTGATCTTAGCCAAAAGGCCGAGAAGCGATAGGCCGACCTTTTTCAAATTAACCTTCTCCATGCCCGCCGTGGTGAAGCCTCTGTGTCCTTCCCAGGCCTGGAGCCACTGACCCCTCCATGGGCCCTGGCCACACGCCCTAGGCTGCAAGGGGACAGCGAGAGCTTGGGAACTTTCTGCCACAGGCCACACATCCACATGCCCCATGGAGCCCGTGCCAGGGCCGAAGAGCAGGGCTCTGGGCTTTGACGCTGACCATCCTTGGACCAGTGCAGCCTTGTTGCGTCCGCTTCTGTTGTACAATTGCAGCTGCTGGTGACTTGGTACTCCCCCTGGATAGTGCGCCCAGATATGCCACCAGCGTGAATGCCTCTGTGCTCAGAGCCTAGTGCAGGGGCTGGCAGGGCCTGCTGGGGCTCCTGGCATTGGGGAGGGACTGCGGGGGCAGGCCAAGGAGGCCTGAAGCAGGAGGAGCTGGTGTGCCCCAACACAGCCCCTGGCGTCGCTCTCTGCTCTTACTGGGAAGGCCTTGGGGTGACAGGGGACAAGTCACTCCCGGGAGCTTCCTTGGGGCCTGGTGGGCCAGGCCCTGGGCTGTGTGAAACAGAGCTAGAGGAATCATCACGGCCTGGTCACACAGCAAGCAGAGTGCAGGCTGGACTCAGGTGCCAGGGCAGGCGCTCGAGGAGGACTCCCTGGAGGAGGAGCGTCCACGGCTGCAGAGACCATGGGGAGGGGGAGGGAGGCTGCTACAGGACACGGGAAGGCCCAGGGGATGGGTTGCCAAGACAAGTCCCCTGGCACAGTGGTCCGGGGACAGCAGCCCTCTGCCCCTTCCTGTGACAGCTTCTCAGGCTTCCTCTGTCCTTGGAGACGGAAAGATGTGGCAGGCCATGAGAGGTAGGCCTGGGTGAGGCCCGAGCCTGCGGGGTCCCTCTAAGAGCACAGGGCTAGGTCAGCTAACCAAGGGCTTTACTTGGAGACAAGGTCTCATTAAGTTGAACACTCCTGCCTCAGCCTCTAAGAGTGCTGGGGTGAAAGTCTTGTGCCTCCCCACCCTGCTTGTTCTGCATTTTTCAAATCAGCCACTCCCATGGGATGAGAAGTTTACTGGCAGGGGCCGCGAAACATGTCCACTGCTTCCTGTCCTAGGCAGGACCTGGTGTGGGGCTGGCTTCTGTGGAAGCTCACGCTGGCGGCTTCCCGGGGAATGCGAGGGGCAAGGTGACCGGTGGGCTGCGGAGGGCCTCTGGAGGAGGACAAGTTCTGTGCAGTCACTGGTACCGCGGCTCCTGGGCAGAGGCAAGGGCTCTGAGCTGGGGACAGACAGCCAGGAGGAGAAGGGGAAGGGCGAGGAGGGAGCAGTGTTGGATGGGAGGGAACAGATTGCACGGAGGCTCTGAGCCCCACAGGGCCGATGGAATGCTTGAAGGACATCTCCTGATGACCCTCCCCTGGGACTCATGCCAGGCAAGGCCTCTCTGTCCCACCCAAGGACCTGGAGGATCCTTGGTCTGGCTGTGGCTGTGGGGACCAGTAGCTGGAGTGTCCCAGGCCTGCTAGTTGATCCTTAGGGTTTGTGTTTGTGTGGGCGTTTGAAGGGAAACAGCTGCAGGCCAGGGCAATGGGTGTTTGGAGGAGCTTCCGGCACCACAGTCCAGTGTACAAACCTGGGCCAGGCTCCAAAACCACCCACCCCCACAGGGCTGCCCCAGCGGTCCATGCAGTGTTGGCTCAGCTGCCTTGTTCTGGGGCCAGACGCGCACCACGGATCACAGGGAAGGCAGCTGGCCCTGCAGGTTGCAGGCAGGCCAGAGAGATCTTCCTTCCTTCATCTCTGGGAGGAGGACCCTCCCTCCAGCCTGTAATCCTAGTACTCTGGGAGGTTGAGGCAGGAGGATCACAAATTCAAGTCTAGCCTTGGCAATTTAGTGAAATCCTATCTCAAAATAAAAAATAAGTACTGGGGATATGGCTTAGGGTTTAAAACAAAAAAACAAAAACATTGCATTCTCCAGGCAGAAGGGGCGCAGGCCCAGTTGTCTCACCTTGGGGTTTCAGCCACTCCGAGCTTCTCCTGGGACTGGGCCCTATCTGCATGCTTTGGGTCCCAGCTACTCCCTGCCCCAATCTCCATGAAACTATCTAATAACCAGTCAGCAGAAAAAGCAGCAGCAGCCACCTGTAAGCTCCTAGTCTGAGCCTGCCCCACACCCGCCTGCCATGGCAGACCCCCTTCACAGCCAAGGGTGCTGAAGGCCACTCACTGTCTGTACCCCTGCTCAGGCCCTGGAGCAGTGACCAAATACCCAACACCACCATGGTAATTTCCCTCAGGCCAACCAGGACAGGGCCTAGCAAAGCTGCCAGGGGACAGCGGGAGTTAAGAGAAAGGGCCAGCCCAGGGCCCAGGACAAGAAGCCAGGCTGAGTCGGACATCAGCGTGGCCATGCCAGACTGTACCCAGTGCAGGGACTGACCTCTCAGTCTCCGGGGCAGGAAACAGAGGTCCCCACGAGTTCTCATCCAGGTGAAGAGAAGGGAGAAGCCTACGGGGCTGTGGGGACAGCAGCTGGGGAAGTCACGGAGCATCCAATGGGTGGCCCAACGGCAGGGGTCCAGGGGCGAGTTGGGGGCCTCATGTGGTGCTGCGCAGGAAGGACAGGGGAACTAGGGAGGCTGGCGACATACCTGGGAAGGGCCTGGTGTGTCTGCAGAGCCTCTGCTGCTTGCCCAGCACCCTTTGGCTGCAGGCTGCCACCTAGCTGTGCATGACTGCACCTGGCCCAGGGGCTCTGTGGTGGGCAGTGTGAGCTCAGGGCTGAGGACACCTATGGTGCACAGCCAGGACCTCAGGGATATGTCTTCTCCGGAGCACAGGCTGAGGGAAGTACAAGGGCAGCCACAGCCTCCATCTGACCTCAGTGAGACTGCGGCCCACAGCTCCTGTTGTCTGCCCAGCCCTGCATGCCCACTGTGCCTCCAGGCCATGGCTGGGCATGAGACAGGCTTCGAGAAAGAAACTGAGGCACAAGGGAAGAGTTTGCACAAGGCAGTGCTGCAGAAGGGATTGTGACAGGAAGCTGGGCTGGGTGGAGGGACTGTGCTCTGTGGACCCTAAAGGCGGGGCAGGGGCAGGCAGGGAGGGTTGGGGAGGGTGCGAGCTGGCGGGGACGCAGCCCTCAGCCTGACCCCTGTCCTCCTGTTGTCCTGCGCCAGGGTCACTTGAGGGAAACAGGCTATGCTGGTGTTGTTGAAATCACCAGTCCTGAGGCAGCTGAGCACTCCTGCAGCCTGGCACAGGGAGGACAACAGTGAGCCCTGCCCAGACACACCCGTTGCCAGCAGCTGGCAGGCGGTTGCCTGCGTCCCTGCTGTCCAAATGGGCTCTTCCTGTCCCCTTGGGCTGGTGTCCCGGCTGAGGAGCAGTGCTGTCTTGGCTGCAGGCCTGGCTGGTGGGCTGGGCGGGTAGCAGGACCCCTGGGACTGGGGCAGCACCTCACCCAGAGCCGCCAGCATCGGATTCTGTGGACAGAGAAGCTCAGGAGAGGGAGCCGAGCCCCGGTCTCCATCTGCCCACTATGGGCCCTGAGTGATGGGAGGCCATGACTTGGGCTAGGTCTGGGACTATGTGATGCCTCAGTTTCGAGTTAGCCTTAGGCTTGGGCTTAGTCTCTGGCTCTCTCAACCGCTGCACCACTGAACAATCTGTGCAGCCCAGCAGGTCCTGCCTAAACTGGAGACTCAGGCCTGTCCCTGGCCTGGGATGTGTGGACACCCAAGATCTTCTGTGCTCTGCTCCACAGCCCAGCCCCTAGGATGAACCCAAGTGCTCCCGGAAGAGTCATTAGGGGGCTATGTGGCTCCTGCTTCCCCAGGGGTCTCTGGGTATGTCCAGGCCCTGAGTCAAGGCTTGAAGTCCTGGCAGGGGAAAGAACAGGGCACTCTGTGATTCTGGACAGATGGTAATGACCAGTCCCCTCTTCCATGTCCTCAGCTTGGGTTCTGGATTCTTCAGCCTCCCCATAACTTTCCAGGCCCTGCTGACATGGGCACATGTGGGCAGAGGCAGTGGGGCTCCCTTACTCTGGCTCTTCATCTGTGCCAGGCTCCAGCAGGACCCCAGTTCCAGGGTCCACTCCCATCTCAGTGTTGCTTGAGTCAGTGCTGCCAGCAACCTGACAGTGTGACTTCTCTGGACGCTCACGTGTCTCCTGAGCCTTAGTCCTCTGGGCAGTGGTGGCCTGGACAAGGTTGAAATGTGGCCCCAGGAGCCCCTCTGTGCCTCAGTTTCCTCTTCCAGGACAGAGATTTATCTGGTTCTCTCTGAGCTCCCGGAATCCTCCCAGGAAGGATTGGCTTGTGCCAGGGCAGACTTAGCAATGTGCCACAGGCCAGGAGCTTACACACCCAATGTCTGTCACACTAAGGTATCCTCAGGGCTGGCTTCTCCTGAGAGCAAACCTGTCCTTGGTGTAGATGGTCACCTTCTCAGTGTCTGACATTGCCATGCACCAGTGTGTCTGTGTCTGCCTCTCCTCTCCTCTCCTTCTAAAGACCCTGGTTGGAGAGAGCACACTCCCATGGCCTCAGTTTACCCTAGTGTCTTCCACAAAGGCCCCCTCCCGCAATTGGTGGAGAAAGCCTCTTGTCATCTGCCTTCCTTGGGGAGAGGCTTGAGAGCTCCTGCCTGGGGCCGCCTTCCTGATGGCTGCACTTATGTGGGCAGGGAACTGCCCGGGGTCAGGGTCCCATTCACGTTGCACCCAGAGGCCAGGATGGCCCTGGAAGTGAGCAGGGCTCCCGGGAGACCCAGTGTGTCTGCTCACCAAGTCCCCCGAGCACTGTACTTCACCCATGGCTCTTGGTGCCTGCCTTGTAAACAACCCATGATGCCCTGGCAACAGGACCTTTACATGCAACCTCTGTTCCTGGCTATGGGTTTGTCCCTCTCCTGCTTGTTTTCAGGAATAGAAATGACACAACATTATAGGATGAAAGATGGGCCTGTCCCTGCTAGCTAGATCCCAGATCACCGCGCTATCAGTTCATTACTTCATTCTGGCCCAACTCCTCCCTCATCCACCGCCCACCCGTTCCCTCCCTGCCCCTACCCGTCTCTGTGGGTTGGGCCAGTCACTGTGCTTGGCCCTGTGCTGGGTGCTGATGGCAGTGATGCAGACCCAGCCCCTGACCTCACAGCTGGGTAGGGAACGTGACAGCCACCATGGCTCTCATGCTAACCTGATATCTGCTTCTCTGGGCTACTGGGGAGGGTGCTGGGGAAGACCTGTCAAGGCACAGAAGGGTGCCCAGGTGCAGGGTGACAGCCACTTGTCTGGGGTTTGGAATGTGGTGGCAGCAGAACCACCAGGTGGCAGATGTGGAAGTTCCCATGGAGACAAAGACAGCTCAGCCCTATGGTACCACCCTGGGACCTCGCTGGGAGGGGTGTCAGCCATAGTGGGAGAAGGGGCTCCTCTCTGACCCAGCTTCCTCCTTGGTACCACGGGATGGCCCCACCTACCTGCCTACCGCCTTCTGCCCAGAGTCAGCCCTGTGTTGGCTCAGTGTCCTGACAGTCACCCTAGAACTGCCCCAGGGCATAGCAGGGGCACCTTCCAGAGGTCCAATCCATGGCCAGCGGACACCCTGTGCTTGGAATGTCATACGAATCGTTTGTGGGTCCTCAGGATCCCGAGATACTGGCAGCCCATAACTTTCCTGAGAGGAAGAACTGGGAAGCCCTGAAATGTGCCCAAGTGCCTGCTGACAGTGCCCAGGCTGGGATTTGATCCTGGGCCCAGTGTTGCCCAACCTGTCTGTCTCACAGAAGGCCACATAGCACCCCGAGGATGATGGGAAAGAACCTGACCAGGCGTTCCTAAATGCTCACTGTTCTCTAAGCATAGCCCTGGAACAAAGATAACTAAGGAGTGGAGAGACATCCAGGATTTCGTAAGCCATATTAACATCCTGCAAAACAGACACCCAGGAGGGTTTCACCGCCCTGGTCTGGTTTTGTTTTCCTGCCTGGAGCGCTCAGCCCTTGTAAGATTAACACGTGTTTTCTTTTGTGAAACAAACGTTTCTGCCTTGCTGCCTCCTGGAGTGGGCACTTTCCCTCGCTTTTGAGGGGGAGCTGTGAGCCAAGAGAAGGCTGGGGTTTCACTAGGACCCTGGGGTGGCCTGGAGGGAGCACAGGCCTCGGCCATGCTTCCGGTGCCAGGCTGTCTTCCTGAGCTCGCCAGCTGTTGCACTGAGTCTGCAGCCGACCCCGACCCAGGTGCAGGGAGCTTCCTCCTCTGAGGTCCCCGAGCAGCAGCGTCATTCTCCAAGCAGCTCCTGGGCAGGCAACTGGAAGGGAAACCAGCCAGGGCTGGCCGTGCCCCACACGGGAAAGGGTGCTGGAATGTCCCCACACCCACGTGGCCAGGCCGGGGTCGGCAGCGGCTGCAGTGGAGTCAGGCAGGCCAGACACTCCCTTGGGGTCACTGGGCAGCAGGAGTCCCCAAACTGATGCTCCCCTAGAGGGCGTGGTGCCTTCTGCCTAGGCCGACCCCTCGCAAGCTGGGTTTTCCTCCTCCTCACAGGGCTTTGTGTTTCACAGGCAGGCTCCCTCATGCCTGGAGGTTCAGGGAGCAGAGCCTCATGGACCGCTAGGTGAGAGGCCACTTGTTCTGCAGCCTTCTCCTTCCATGAGCAGCGGCTCCTCGCTGACCCACCACAACCACAAGGAAGAGCAATCCTCCAGGTGCGCGGCGCGTGGCACAGGAAGTGAAGGCACAGGCAACACTTCTGTAGCCCTCAGCACTGAAGCATATCATCCACCAACAAGAGGGAGGCCAGAGTGAACCAACAAAACACCACGATGATCAGAAGACGTCTTGGAACAAAGTAAATCCGCAAAACCAGAGCTTTTTATTAAAACAACTTGAAGAAATAGTCTTAAATGGAAAGATAACTTATTATAAAGAAACATTCTCCTGGCATTCATCTGTGAGAGATGTCCCAACAAATTCCAGAGATGTGTCGTAATCTGGAGGTGGGAGAACACCTCTCAACAAAATAACGCCACAGCTTGCAGAGCTAGGAATTTCTGAAAGAGCCAGGAGCCAAGGCTTTCACCTGCAGATATCAGAAGCACACAGACTGCAGTAATGAAAGCATCAGGACAAGACATGGGGCAAGGTGACAGAAAAGTGTGGAAATGCAGCCCAGAAGGCATCCGACAGGCATTTGACGCCGGCGGCCGTGGCAGTCAGGCTGGTGTGTGACTCAAAGGTCCAACCAAGAGATTTCCCACCTCCACAAATCCCGGCCAAGCAATGCCAAAATGTACTTCAAGAAAAGCAGGTAAAATGAAATTATCTTTGTGTCAGAGAATTTCCAAACACAACCTCAGAGCTTAGAGCAGAAATGACCCTTAGTCTTCAAATACAGGTTTCTGATTTAAAAGCTTTAAGCTTTGCTGTGTTAAATCAAAAAGAAAAAAAGAACACAAGTAGGAGGCAAGTGATAAATGAGATAAAGTAATTTTTTTTTTTTTTGAGACAGGGTCTCACTTTGCAGTTCAGGCTGGCTCTGAGCTCACCATGTAGCCTAGGCAAGCTTTGAACTCAGCAATCCTCCTGTCTCTGCCTCCCGAGTGCTGGGATTACAGGCGTGAGCTACCACGCCCGGCACTGTGGTATGCGGTATTGACTGTTGATGGCTGTGAGTCTCCACACCCAGCATTGTATGTGGTTACCGGGGATCGAACTCAGGACCTTGCGCTTGCGAGGCAGGTGCCAGAACCACTGAGCTAAGCCTTCGGCCCAAGACAAAGTAATTTACGATGGATATGTCCAAGGTTTCCTACTTGTCTTGGGGGATGAAAATTTCACTGTGTGCCCAGGCTGGTCTTGAACCTGCAGTGATCTTCCTGCCTCAACCCTCCAAGAACTGGGATCACAGGCATGCACCACATCTGGTGAAGGTTCACTGTGCTCCATATGTAAAAGTATGTTATGAATTTTAACTGAAAAACTCAACATTTCTGCAGAACATATACTCAAGGCGAGATGGGCTCAGCCGCGGGAGGAAGCCAAGGAAAGCACCTATGAGTGAGGTTGGCAGCAGGTCGAAGCAATGGCAAGGCTGCCACTGACAGGAACTCCTGGCCTGGCATGCACCTGCCTCTCTGAGCAGCGGTTGTAATAAGGGGGCTCTCCAAGTGCCCCTGTGTGCCAGGCACCGGTTTAGACCTCTTGTGCATTAACCACAGTACTGCTCACAACACAGACAGGCAGGCGCTGTACCATCCTGCTTCAGATATGGGGACATCACACACCCGGCAGTGGCACCGTGGGGTCTACCCGGGCACCTGTCCCATCTTGTGCTATTTTCCACTGTGGAGCAGGTACCACCAGAAGTTCCACTCGCTCAGTGTATCACGTAATGATGCGCCAGTGGCCAAGGCAGCCTGTAGGGTGGGAAAAGACACCCACAGAATGTAGCCCACTTCCTTCCGCTGGAGAAACTGCACAGGGAAATGGGGTGAGCTCCCATGCTGCCTGCTGGAGCAGGATGCCACCCAGGGGCTGGTGATGAGCCAGGTGGCAGCGCAGGCCACTGTTACTACTTAGGCCTCGGAGAGAACCCTAATCCTGTGGCTTCTGGCTCAGAGTGAAAGTGAAATGAGTGAAATGTAACCAGGAGATACTTCTGAGTGTGGGGCTCTCAGCGCCATGGATTTTCTTCTATGAACTTTGCTCTGTTGCCAAAATAGTGCTTCATGATGAGCAGCATGAGGAAGAATGCAGAAAACAGATTAAACTTTAACTGCCTTATTTTTAAAGCCATCTTTACTCAGAACAGAATTTTGCTCAAGTCACCTCATCTTCTGAGCTGGCTGTGGCCTCCCAGGCCATGGTAGAGTGGACAGGCGCCTCCTGGGCAGCACTGCATGCAGGATCTCGCAGCCCTACACATCACGGGCTGCCTGAGATAAGTGGTGGTCTGGCTCTGTCCAGTGAGCCAGGCCCTCCGCCAGGATGAGGGAGCGGGCGCCCCCTGCAGGACCCCACCGGGGCCACTGGTGCCTTGGGCAGGTAGTCCTGGGTAAGTGGCTGAGCCTAGGATGCTGAGCCACTGAGGCCAGGCTCTGCGGGGGGAGGGGCAGCACCTCAGCTGTGCTACTGCTTCCTCAGCAGTCTGCACAGCCCGGCACATGCGCATCTGGGATCCCTCATCCTGCTCGCTCGGGCAGCAGGAGATGGGCCAGTGGACCACAACCCTTAAGAGACAGCAAGAGCTCATTTACACCGTGGCTGGCACGGGGCGGGGGCGTGGGAGCAGGTGGGTTCGCCCAGGAGGGGCAAGAGGCACTGGTGCCACTGCTTAGGGACAAAAGGACTGAAACACACCGCATGGGGTGACTTGCACATGGGGCCATCGCAGCCAAGCTGTCCAGACGTTTGGATCCTTCTTTCTCGGAATCATTTCTCAGTGGAAACTTCTCATTCCACAAGAGAGAGTAATAAAACTTTTTTCTTACAAAGTCTTAAACTATGTCATTCAGACGGTCCATGGCACAAACGAACCAGGCCCAATATAATTGATGACATGTGACAGGGTCACCCTGGAGTCAGCAGAGAGTCAGAGCCCTGTGCTCAATTTCTCAGTGAAGCGGAGCTGTGAGAAAAATCTCAGATGAATTGAAAAGATCATCTGGCCAGAAAATCTGTAATGACCGGTTTGCTTCACACTCGGTATCTGTGCCTGGGGAAATCTGGGTCACGGAAGCCCTGGGTTTATCAGGAAGGCATGAACTCTCCACCCTGCAGCAAACGCAAGGCCTCAGCTTGACCCTGCACCCCTGGTGCAACCTGCCCGGTGGAACCGGAACCGGCGTGAAGCAATGGGATTCACTCTGCAGCCAGACTCCACAGGGACCTGAGGGCGCCTACAGTCTGGCCTTCAGGCTGCCCAGCGTGGGTCGGTGCACGCTGAACTCCTGCCACCAGCTTGGCCGCTCCAGCACAGCCCTCTCCTGCAGCACCGCACCCCACAGGTTCTTGTAGAGCTGCAGAAAACAAAGCATGCAGGGGTGAGAGGGAGTCACCCAGAGTGGAAATTCCTGCTGTCACTCAGTGGGAAAACCTTAAGAAATTTAAGTTTAATTTATACAAATTGTGTCTTGGGAGGAAACAGGCAAGTTTAGCCATGAAGAACACTAAACCGTGTTTATGAAGGGAAACATCCCACGAACTCTCCACAGTGTGGTACACAGGCAGCACCCAGGACCTGGCTGGCACAGCCACCCTGTGTCAAAGTGGGCTCCTACCTCTGGCACCTGATGTGGACATCGGTTTCTTGGCACCGGGAAGAAGCTGCATGCGTAAGCCACACTGCCAGGGGGTCCCTCTGTGTGGCTCAGATGTAATTACAGTGCCCAGAAGGGAGGGCACAGCCAGGCCTTTGCTCCTCAGGGCATCCCTTGCCTACACACATGGTGCAGTGCCCAGATGCCCGTCCCCAGCACAACTGCTACAGGGCCAGCCCTGAGCTCACAGCCACTGCATGCCCCCGTGTGCACAGCCCCCTTGCCTGTCCCACCCAACTACCCACATCCCGACTGCCAGCTGCTGCCGGGCAGCCCTAGGGCACTGGCCAGGCAATGCTGGACCTCCTTCTCATCAGGAAAGTAGACATGGGCACCCAGCACAGGGAGGCAGGTGCATCCCTGGCCCAGCATGACAGCAGGTACCTTGCTCTGCTTGGATGCCACCTTCTCTGTCCTGCTCAGACAGGGACCTCCAGCTCAGCTGCACCCGCCTGGCCCAACGAGCTGTGTAGGCTCCTGGGGGTGGGGGCAGGGCTATCACTTGGGCAGGCCCCGGGGTGGGAGCAGGCCTTGGAAGAGACACACGGTGGGGCAGAGCAGAAGCCTGTCTGTGGGTCCCAGTTATAAGAGAGAACTCAGCGTGTGACATGGACATGTCACATCTAACAGTCAGGGGCACAGGGGTCCTGTGGGCGCCATGTGGCACCTGAGGCACCTGACAGATCACTGAAGGGCATCGCGTGGTCCAGTGATGAGAGCTGCCCGGGTGATGGGGCAGGACAGAGAGACACGCCAGAGGGCAGCCTTAGGGCTGGCAGTGTGCCGGGAAGGGAGAGCAGATGTGGAGGCCCAAGGCGTGCGGAAAAGAAGTGGTGGTGTGACTGGAGGGTGGAGATGGAGCTGGAGAACCACAGGACGCAGGCGGAGAGTGAGGCACTGGGAAGGTCTGCTCTGTCTGAGGCCCAGGGCTTTGGTGGGGCCCTAGGAGCAGCTGACCCCGCCTGCCCTTAGGATGCCATTCTGGAACTCCAGGGCAAGAGGGCATCGGGAAGCTACAGAACTGCGGGGTGCACGGCTGGGCACGGAAAGGACAGGGTCTCTAACATGGAGACAGGTTGAGGGGACAGGCAGCAGAGGAGGTGTTCAAGGTCTGGGCAGGGAGAAGACCGCACAGCAGGGACATGTGGCCAGGAAGAGGAGGTGCAGGAAGGAGGGTGAAGGCTGTGGCATGGGGTCCCCACAGGGACAGGTGCTTGACCCACCAGGACCTGTGAGGAAGAGGCTTCAGGGCCAGGTGTCTGAGACCTCAGCATTGGCCCAGGAAGAGTGAGTGAGGCCCTCATTTCTCCCTGCTTCCCCTGAATCTTCCCAAGAGTGACAGCATCCTGGACGGCACCCGGGACCCCTGACCCATGTCACCATGGCTATGGGTGCTGGTGGGGCTCTCCTCACCTCACCATCTGCTCTGCCAATTGGGGAGTTCAGAACAAAGTCGGGGGGGGCAATCACATCCACCAGGGCCACCGCGTCGTCTTTTAGCTGTTGGAAAACAAAGATCATACACTTGGCTGTGGCTGCGGTTTCCACGGAGACTGCTGAGTAACACAGCTCTGGCCCCATTTGCTGTGGGAACAGAGCCAACACTGGCAGCTGGTGCCTCAGGTGTGACCTCGGCCCAGCCTGGGGTGGAACCTGGGGGGATCATGCACACCCCCGCCATGCTGTCCCTTCTCGAGACTTTCGGGTTGATTTTCCAGCAAGGAAGAAATGCCAGCCCAAGGGAAGGGTATGGCTGGCTAATCAACACTGTCTCCAGGCCCTGCCCGACTGGCAGCTGCACCCAGGGCACAGGAAGGAGAAGCATTCACAGCTCAGCAAGTGCCATCATGGGATGAGGCCTCCTGCGAAGACACTGGCGGGGAAAAGTCTATCTGTGATACAGACGGACGTGGAGGCCACAGTGATGATAGCGCACAGGACCTGGGCACATGGTGGCCCTGCATGACCAAGTACAGCGTGGACAGAGGACACTGTTACTCAGGGTGTGGAACATCCCCAGGGCTCTGGGCCACAGCTGGCTCCCACGGCAGCAGTGTTCACAAGTGGTGCACAGAGGGGGCTCAGCTGTGAGACGCTAGGATGCGCTGAGCTGCTGGTGGGCTCCTATCTGGTAGCTTCCAACAGTGGTGGACGTGGCCTTGTAGGCCTAGTTAAAGGGTGAGTCTGGGGTGCCCCGGGAACTCTGCCTTGTCCTCCCCTTGTGTCTGGCCATGTGGTGAGTGGCTCTGCTCTGCCACACCCACCCACCATGACCTGGGCCTCACTGCAGGCCCAGAAACAGTGGACTGGCCAGGCATGGCTGGAGCCAAGGAAACTGAAGCAGTCACCCTGTCTTCCTCTGTGTAGAAGCCACATGGTTCAGTGGCATGATGGACAGCTGCCTCCTAAGTGCGAGCTGGTATAAGGTGGCAGCCATGCTGGCACGGGAGAGGTGCTGGGCACTCACCTGGGCACACAGGTCCAGGATGGCACCCTCCAGTGCTTCACCTGCCTGCTCGCCAGAGAGGTAGCCACCTGCAAACACAGATCTGTCATTCCAGGTCTAGCCCGCGCTGCCCAAAGCACCCCTCACGCTGCCTCCATGGTAGCTTGAAGTCTGGCTTGGGAGGAGAGTGCATGGCCTCTGCCATCTACCCCAGCCTGCTGGGGCACTGGTGCAGAACTTCCTGAGCCAGGCTGCTTCTGAAGTCCCGTCCTACAGGGCTCTCTGGGTATGGGTGGACAGCTCATAGGCCAGAGGCTGGGGACACAGAACCTGGCCCAGGTCTCAGGAGAGGGACCGAGACCCGAGGGCTTGGCTGCTGTGGCTGATGCCAGCCAGGCCTTGAAGACAGGCTGCTTCCTGCCAGAGGAGAGACTAAGGGGCGTGTGCTGGTAAGAGGTTTGAGGTAGCACGGGGCAACTGGTCCTGCCGCAGTGGGCATGGCATGTAGGTATGTGGGCCTCCAAAGCCACCAGGGCCTGGGCTAGGCGACACCACCCTGTGACTATGCCTCACAGTGTTTCCATGGTGCCCACCAGGCCTGGCAGTGGCTTGGGTGTCAGAGATGCATCTGTGGTGGAAACAACTTCTGTGTTGGCTCTCTGACAGGGACAGTGCCGGCTGCTTGAATGTCCCCAGACAATAACCTGCCCTGTCTTGCTGGCTCCCTCTGCCCAGTAACCTGGAGCCTCCCCAGGGGCCCCACAGGGTGACATTACTGAGAGCGTCCCATTCTTCCTGTGCCTGGATGTGCACACTGCACACAGTGGGCACCCAGGGCAGGAGGTTCACAGGCTTTAAGGTAAAAATGTCAGAAAGGCTCCAATTCTAGGAATGGGCAGAAAGCTAAGAATTCTAGCTTACCCCACCCTGCCAAGCTGAGCCCCAGGAAGGCTCTACAGTTCCCAAACTCCAAGCAAGTATGCCTGGCAACCTTGGCTCGTAGCTATCTATGCCCAGCTCCCAGGTCTTGCCCAGCCCTGTGCTACAGGGACTGACTTTGTGGGGACCCTGCATTCAGGGACAGCCATATCTCCCCAGCACACCCCGAGGACCCTCCAGCTTCACTCTGCCCCATCTGCTGTGCTGTGTCACTGTGCCCTCCCCCTCTAGACTTCCTCTCCACTGAGCGGCGAGGATGAGTGCCACACAGGCACATGGCACGGAGGTCACAGTCCTGAGTTGGGTCACCTGCAGGAAGCCAGCAGGGCAGCAGCCTCACCTTGGTAGAGCAGAGCCATGTGCCGACTCAGGGACCACAGGGCATAGAGTGCGCTGAGGCGACCAAGCACAGCCCGGAGTGAGGGTGGCACATCAGGGCCATGTGTACGCTCGTGGAACCGCTGTACTGCAGTCAGCTCCACGAAGGCCAGGGCCAGAGTCCTGCTGTGGTAGACCTGCAAGCAGAACACAGCCTTGGACGTCAGCAATTGGAGTGGAGGGGCTGCGTGGGGACACACACTGCACGAGGACACCTGATACACATGGCAGAAGGTGCTGGTGGAGGCTGTGCTCCATGCACAGGATCCTGTCTTGACTCCCTATGGAAGCCATGTGGCACGGCCGCCAATGCACAGGGACCCAAGTGAGCTCTGGATGGCTGGTGTCACCAGGGACAGGGTGGGTCAGTAGGGTCTCCAGGATACAGGTGGCCACCAGACACAGGGCCTGTCACCTCCTGAACCAGGAGGGCCCTGGAGGATACAGACACACTGATGGCTGTGTGGCCAGCAGACACAGCAGCTTCTGCTCCTCTGGGACCTGGCTACCTGCCTCCTCCACAGCTCCTACAGGCCACTTCTCCAGAGTTGGAGCAGCCAGTGTGACTGCAGCCCTGGCCAAGGACGCTGGGGCCACCATGGGGATATCAGTCCAGCTATGACTGGCTTTTCCTTCTGTATCTCCAGCACCTAATTCTTGAACCCAAGGCTGACATTCTCCCGGGCCTCACAGAACAGCAGCGTGCTTGCACGCAGCTTGGTTGAGCTGTCTCGGCCTGGGATTTGGCACGCACCGAGCCCTCTGTCCTCCAGGCCGGAACACGGGCTCCGCACAGACACCCTGGGGAGATCTGCCTTTGCAACCAGAAGGCCTGTCTGTGATGCAGCTCAGGTGGGTGAAGCAGGAAGTGCCCTCATGGTGCCAACTCCTCCATGAGATCTTCCCAAATCACGGCTGCCACCCTCAGGCCGAGGGGCACTGGCCTGGACACCCTGCTGGCTCCAAAGCTGCGCCAGTCACAGATAGGACAGTGTGGCCAGGGCCAACCCCCCGCCATCTCCAGACAGTCTCAGCCCAGCCTCCAAGTCATGCCCCAGTTCCGGCTGTGATGTGGGATTGGCCTGAACCCTGCAGCGCGGCTGGGGATTTAGCATAGTGGTTCTGGCACCTGCCTCAGAAGTGCAAAGTCCCAAATTCGATCCCAGTACCCAAAACAAAAAAAAAAAAAAACAACCACAGAACAGAACTCTGCAGCAACAAGCCTGGCACAAAAGCACTCCGTCCTCCTTTCCCTCCGGGCTGGTCAATAAGCCCAGCCTCACTTCACCAGCCCCAGCCCTGAGCCTGGGCCTCAGCCTGCCCATTTCTGGCCCATGGTTCTTGCCCGGGACCAGGGTGATGCTGACTTTGGGGTCACTTTCCCCGTGGGGGTGGCCTGTGCTAGTCTGTGTGCTTTCCTGGTGCAGGGTCTGCCTGACTTTGCAAACGGCATCCCTGCTCCTCAGAAATGCTGAACTTCTCTACAGTGACATCTGGCAGCTTTCTCTCCTTTTCTAGCTCCTCAATTTCCCATCTTAAGAAGGCTTGCCCTGCACTGAGGTCACATAAACATCCTCTGAGGCTCAGCTCCCCGGCAGTGCTGCTGTTCCCACCAGCATTTGGGCCAGATCATGTCTTCCACGACCCAAGTCCAGCTCAGTGCCCTGTAAGCTCTGACCATTAACACTGACCCGGCCTCACTGCAGCTTGGTCCTCCCTCCTTCCCCGAGGCTCCTGTTGCCCCTGGGCTATGGCTCCTGCCCTGTGTGGTTGCTGCCACCGTCCCAGGACACATGGCTGCCACACTGAGCCCAGCCCTCTTGTCCTCTACAACAGGACACACTGAAGTGCTGCTACAAGGTCTTGTTGTGGACCCACAGCTGACAGCTGCTCACCCCGCTTGGCCACCCCACTGGGCTGGCAGGTCACGGGGACAGTGACTGGGGCTGGGCAGAGGGCGGTTCAGAGGACCCGGACGGGGCTGGGAACAGTCACCTGTCTGCTCCCCATCCTCTCAGGACCTTGGTAGATGGGGGAGACTGACGGCTATTCAGAATGATGATGCAGCCAGCAGAGGAGGTGTCTGGGCCAGTGACCACACCGGTCATGCTCTGGCCCAAACTGGTGCAGAGTGCCCACCCCAAACAAAAATTCGCTGACCCTCACCACCTGCTGAGTCCACTTTTTTTTTTTTTTTTTTTTTTTTTGAGACAGGGTCTCGCTTTGTAGTTCAGGTTGGCTCTGAGCTCACTATATAGCCCAGGCAAGCCTCGAACTCAGCAATCCTCCTGTCTCTGCCTCCCGAGTGCTGGGATTACAGGCATGAGCCACCATGCCCAGCACTGTGGTATATGGTATTGATTGCTGGTGGGTGTGAGTTACCACGCCCAGCATTGTATGTGGTTACCGGGATCAAACTCAGGACCTTGCGCTTGCGAGGCAGGCGCCAGAACCACTGAGCTAAATCTCCAGCCCCTGAATCCATTTTTTAAGGTGATATATTAGATTTTGCTTCGCTTGGGCCCAGCAGGAAGTGTTGAAAGCACAGCCAGGCTGATCATCTTTGTCCTCTTGCCCCTGGTAGGATCCTGAGGCCCTCACAGGACACAGGGAACACAGACCTGGGTGTCATGGACAGCTTCACTACTGACTGTGGCTGAGGACCCGTTTCCCAACACGATGGGGCAGAGACCATAGCTGTGCTGCAAATCCCTGCCTGCTTGTCTAGGGCAGGACGGGCCTGTGACAGCCACGCGTGACAGGGTGCTCATAGCAGGTGCTTCTGCTGTGGTTCTTACGGAGCATGTGGACCACAGGCTTTCCAGGCACCACGGCACCCTCAGGCCATCTCCACGCCCAACAAGGAGGTGACTTTTCAGAGCTAAACACTGAATGAGGTGAGCTCAGCAAGCCCTGCCTCCTGGAGGAGGCTGAGGCCCACGGGGTCACTGCCCCATACTGTGTACGGGCTCTCAGGCTCCCCAGCCCCGCACCAGCTCTGACCATCACAGCGTGGGCCATAGGCCGATCCTGCCGGCACCACTGATGGCTCCTGTGGCTCCTCCACACCCAGCTGGCGGGCAGGGACCAGCACCTGCTTCAGGGGAGCAGATGGGGCCCAGAAATCCAGAAGGAGGCTGAGTATGTGGTTGAGAGGACAGCTGCTGAGGCTGGACTCTTAGGGACGCAACACAGAGGAATTCGGAGCGCATCAAATAAAAAGCAACTTTTAAAACAGACACGTACCTGGCTATTGTTTTTTGCTTCAAAGTCATTACACCCTGATCTTTTCTCTTGGATGACTTTCTGGTGAGTCCTTTGGAGCAGGTAGCAAACCAGCCACTTGTACGCTGCCAGGGGGGCTTTATGGGACAGAGGAGGGATGGTCGTCACCATAGGGCATTAACACCAGGCTATACTTACTTAGGACAGACAGCTCAGCTGGAGGGTATGGGAGAACTCAGAATCAGAGGGACGCTGCCAGGCAGGGGTGGAGCAGGTCTCCAGTCAAGGCGGTCTCCGTGTAGAGGGCATTTCTGTCCATGCTTAGAGACCGCCTTAACTTCTGTACTGCCCCAGAACTGGAGAGGAGATGGGTCACAGCACCCCCAGAGCCAGCCTCTGCCATGGAGCTGTGGCCCTGAGTCCATGCCATCACCCACACTCTTGTCAGGCACAGGGGCCTGGTGCCCAGACCTGGGATCCTCCTAGCTGAAGCAGGCAGGGAGCCCCTTGGCCTGGTAGCTGCTTTGGGCTTGGGACTTGCAGGAAGGCAAAGCGGTTCAGGGCCACACAACCTGGGTGCCAGGAGAGGATACCACAGCACATCTGGCTGCGTCTCTGCTGCTGGGTCAGGGACACTTCAGGCATGACTGAGGCCCCTAATAAGCAAATAAGACTTTCTCATAGGCTCAAGAGATGTCAGGCATTGCCTGTGGCTGCACAAGACACAAGACGGACAGCTGGGCTGCAGCACAGGCTGTGACTTCCAGGCACAGGAGACCCTGGGAGCAGTGGGAGAGGGCCGGGATGAGGGTCCCGCTGGGTGCAAGGCACTCCCCAGTGATCCCGGAACCTGTGCTTGTGGCTTTGTTAAATAAAAGGGCCTTGACAGGTGTGCGGAAATTAAGGGTGCCAAGGTGAGGTCACCAAGAACTGGGGGCAGGCAAGCCTAGTAACAAGCTCCTTGTGGAGGACAAAGAAAGAGAAGACACAGAGGAGCCAAGTGACAACAGAGGCATCCCTGTGCCAAGTGGCCACCAGCCAGGGACACCTGGGGCCTAGCTTGCAGGACCCCGGGCAGGTGCTTGGCTCTGCTGACACTGGACTATGGACTTCCACTTCCCAACAGTGAGGGTCCACGTCTGCAGGTTTCAGCACTCAGATGCCCAGACACCAGGCACCAGGCCTCATGCCCACCCCAGGGTCTCGGCACCTGCCACTTCCCCACTCTTCCCAGCTACAGCTGTCAGGAGCAGCGGGAGAGGCCGCTCCCGGAGTCAGAGGTCTTGCTTCTCAGTTTACTTAAAACTGACATGAACTCAGGAGTCAGTGCCACTTCTTATCATGATGCCAGCTGGGTGGTCTCCATACATATGCCGTCCTGTCCTGGAACATGTCCCTCTGTGGTGGACGGTCCAGGTGGCCACCTGCACGTCCCATGCTCCTTCCACAGCCAGATCCAGCTTGCAATGCTTAAGTCGACAACCAACTTCAATTTGGCTTTGAGGCTTGATGGGGCAGACCGACATCGGTGTCTACACAGCATCTGCTTCCGAAGCAATACTCTAGCCTTGGGTTTCCATGGACATGCTGTGGTTTGGCATGTCCCACGGGGGGAGGAGACTCCTCGAAGGCATGGATGAAAGTGGCCATCAAGATGATCCCCACAGCTCCTTGGAGATGGTCAGTGATCAACCAGGCCGGGATGGGGTCATTGGATCAGGAAACCTGGACTCACTCAATAGCTCATCCGAGACCTTGTGGACCTCTCCATGGGCTTCAGCACACAGACCCTGAGGCCCCATCACCCCACACCCTGGGGTTTGTGACCCCATTACCTGTGCTGTGTGACCTCGCTGCCTCACCAAGGACCTCGCCACCCATCTGTACACACATCTGTCTCAGTGCTAACAGTGATGACTTGATATTAATGCAAATGAGTCAGTGGAGGGATCTTGTATGCACAAGCCCATCAGTCACACGCATCTCACACACACTTCTTGTACAGTCAGAGGAACACAGAGAAGTAGCACCGGCCTCCCACAAGAACATGCCGGTCCAGACTCCACTTGCACCTGGCTGCAGACTCCTGACCGGCTTGTGTCCCTCAGTGCTGCCGAGCTGGGTCAAAGCCGCTCACAGAACCTTCCGCAGTGGCTCCAGGGCTGAGAGGCAGCCCAGGCCCAAGACTTGGTGGCTGCAGCCTTTGGTGGGTCAAGGACCTGGCAAGCTGCACCTGCTCTGCAGCGTCCTCCTGTCCTCAGGCTGGCACTTTCCACCCAGTGCTGATTTTCTTCTCAGAAACCTTTCACCCTTGTTTGGTCTCATAAGAGTTGGGAGGAGGTGGGAAAGAGATGACACTCTCTGAGGGAGGAAGGTGCTGCTTCTCTGGGGAAGGCATCTCCGGGTACTCTGGGCACAGAGCCCCTCCTGACACATGCACACGCTGTCCAGGCCTCATGCACTCTGTGAACCCCAGGGCCAGCCCCTGGGCTCAGCTGCCTTTGTCCCCGTCTCTGGAACTGCAGATTTCACCCAAGAACATACGAGCAACCACTGTCCCCAGAACATGGTCTCAGCCAAGCCTGCAGCCTGGGCCCCATGGCATGCCGTGCAGTGCTGCTCGGGGCTATCTGGGGCTCTGTGGGCCCTGGGGTCCCATGCCATGGTGGCACCAGAAGGAGGTAAGTGAGAAGACTAAGGCAGACACAGGGGCTGGGCAGGGAAGCAGGCTGGGCGTGGGGGTGAAGGCAGCCACTGGGACAAGACTGGCAGCCACAGCAGGCTCTAAGCAGCACTCAGGAGCTGTGCAGAGATCGCCTCGAGTCTCCCACCAGAGCCTGCACTGGGCCCGGGGCTCAGAGGATAGACTGCAGGGCCTCTGCACACTTTGTCCTGAGGGTTGAGGGATGAGCACCCTGCATGTCATCCCGGGGTAGAATCCTAAACCAGCACAGGCCACAGACAGGCACCCAAGCACCAGTCATGAGAGACGTGCCACGTTCAGCTACCCTCATGGTGCCACCAACTCCACCCCCACGGTAGGGTGTGTCCCGGGATAAAGAAGAAGAGAAAGCCAGGAAAACCTCGGCGCCACACTGAGGTGGGGAGGTGACGCACCTGTGGGGTCCAGCCAGTTGGCCACGCTGGTGCCCTTGAACTTCTGGCCAAGCACACTGGGGTAGGCCTCCAGGAAGTCCACGCTGTGCAGCGGGCTCTGGAAGCGGGCTCCGTCTAGGACACACATGCTGGTGACTTTGGGGAAAGGCGAGCAGCCCACCAGCTGGGCCCACCTCTGAATACCACCTGCTCCCTCGCACTGGGGACCAGCTTGGTCACTCTGGGGCCACTGGTCTCCTCTCATATCATACAGCAGCTCTATTAATGGGGCCAGGAGAACCCAACAGGCCTACCTTGCACCCAGCGCTCCAGGAAGCTCAGCAGGTAGCTGCTGGTCTGCTTCAGCAGGATGTTGTTGTCGCCCTCGTATGTGCAGTTTGGATCATTGTCGTTTCTGAGGTCACCCAGTCGGTTCACTGCAGTGGAACACAACATCGTATCAGGCAGGAAACTCACCTGAGAGCCAGCTGGTTCCGGCCGGCACCCTGGACCAGATGGACAGCCCCCATAGCCTGTGTCTCCCATGCATCTCCTGGGAGCTGCATCCCAAGCCCCCACTGAGGTCTGCACAGCCAACCTAAGCACACCTGGGGAAGTGGGAGGGACGCTGGGAGGTAGAGCTGGTGCAGAGTCCACTAAGCGTCGTTGGCCCTGTTCACACCCAGCCCATTGGTCAGTCCTGCTACTGTGAGGAAAGGCACTTCTGGGTACTCTGGGCACAGAGCCCCTCCTGACACACCCACACACTGTCCAGCCCTCATGCGCTCTGTGAACCCCAGAGCCAGCCCCTGGGCCCAGCTGCCTTTGCCCCTATCTCTGGAACTGCAGATTTCACCCAAGAACATATGAGCAACCACTGTCCCCTGAAAGGTGGTCTCAGCCAAGCCCACAGCCTGGGCCACACAGTGCGCCGTGCAGTGCCACTCTGGGCTGCCTGGGGCTCTGTCCTTCTTTTACCTGTGCAACTGAGTGGGCCCTTCTCTAGGGCACTGCAAGTATCTGTATACAACACTTATTTCCATGGACTCACCAGCCAGGTAAATGACCCTCATGCTTTTGCAGGGTGTCCCTTCCCACCCTCAGCCACTGGGGGTCCCTGCAGGGAGAAGGGGTGACCTCTCCCACCCAGGGTGACCCCTCCCACCCGGCCACAGGCAGTGATGACTGCACCAGCCACACTGCCAGTAAGTCCAACATCACCAGAACTCTGATTAATTTCCTGGGCTGCTATCAGATCAAATTTTCCCCCCCTTTCCCAGCCAGGGAAGCCTGGCAAGAAGGGCTGGGAGAGGCCTTGCAAGGAAAAGCAGCATTTGAGATTCTGAACCTAGATAGAACCCTTCGCATTTCCCCTGCTGCCTTCAACATTAGTGGTCTCAGCCCAGGGTTCGCGGAAGTGATGAACTGGACTCGGTCCAAGATTCAGTTTCCTTGTTCTCCTCAAAACCAGAATGAAGCTAAGCTATTTACAGTGTTTCTATGAGTTACAGCAACAAATAAAGACTTCTAAGACACTGCGTGGGGGACAGCGATGGGCACAACAGCGAATTCTTGGTGCTGAAGGCATCAAGGCCACCTGATGCCACCTGGCTGGGGCAGGCAAAGGTGAGATCAAAGGGATGGGCATCACCATCCACAGATGCTCAGTGGCACAGCCATCACTCGGCTAGAGCTAAGGTGCTTTCACGGCTTGACAGAGATTCTACAGCCAGTTGTCCTCGGAGCAAGTACATGGATTTCTCAGAACAACCAGTTTTTACCAGACAGTTATTTAAGATCTGCACACAGGAAGCTGTGAACAGTGGTGCTGGTGATGACTCTAACCTAATGCTCACCATGGCAGCTCCCTGCCAGACTCTCTGCCAGTGCTTTGTGGGCATCGAGCCACTTGGACTCTGTAGGAACCTGTGCCATGAGCACTTGATCAATTTACATACAAGGAAACAGGCATAGCCAGGTTGAGAACTGCCCGGTTAGTGCCAGGGAGATGGAGCCAGCTTCTGCCTTCATGCCAGCT
The DNA here is from genome assembly GCA_004025085.1 of Thryonomys swinderianus. Classification (NCBI taxonomy): domain Eukaryota; kingdom Metazoa; phylum Chordata; class Mammalia; order Rodentia; family Thryonomyidae; genus Thryonomys; species Thryonomys swinderianus. The sequence continues at coordinate 16,417 of PVIC010000523.1, read as the reverse complement.
GGCTACCTGCTTACTGAATCACAGGCCAGCAGCCTAAAGAACACACAATACCAATGAAACTCTTCTTCTTTTTTTATTTTTTTTTTTTTGAGACAAAGTCTCACTTTGTAGTTCAGGTTGGCCTCGAGCTCACTATGTAGCCCAGGCAAGCCTCGAACTCAGCAATCTTCCTGTCTCTGCCTCCTGAGTGCTGGGATTACAGGCGTGAGCCACCATGCCCAGCACTGTGGTATGTGGTATTGATTGCTGGTGGGCATGAGTCACCACGCCCAGCATTGTATGTGGTTACCGGGATCGAACACAGGACTTTGCACTTGCGAGGCAGGTGCCGGAACCACGGAGCTAAATCTCCGGCCCTGAAACTCTTCTTTTTAAGTTTAAGAATTTTCTAGGGGGCAGGAGGGAAGGCAAAGGGAATGAAAAAGGAATTACAGTTTGTCATGTACAGGGACCAACTTCCCAACATCATGCGCCACACACATGTACTAATAAAATTTAAAATTTTTTACATTTCCTATCAGAATAAGACTTGGTGCTAGTGTCCTATGGAATCATCAACCAAAAGTCACAACTGAAATAAAAACCCCTCTGCTTCCTGCCATGAATCTCTGTGGCACTCCACATATTTCTCCATACTGCATTATATCCCAATTTTTTTTTTGAGACAGGGTCTTGCTTTGTAGTTCAGGCTGGCCCTGAGCTCCCTATGTAGCCCAGGCAAGCCTGGAACTTAGCAATACTCCTGCCTCTGCCTCCTGAGTGCTGGGATTACAGGCATGAGCCACCATGCCCAGCATTGTGGGGTGTGGTACTGATTGCTGGTGGGCGTGAGTCACCATGCCCAATATCATATCATTGTATGTGGTTACTGGGATCAAACCAGGGACCTTGCACTTGCTAGGCAGGCGGCGGAACCACTGAGCTAAATCTCCGGCCCTATGTCCCTATTTTTGAGCAGTTAATATCAGACAGGATCTGTCTAGAAGCCTGGGGGTCAAATACTTGGGTTTTAGGAGCTGTGAGGTCTCTTCCAATTTGCCACCTGTCTGCCAATGTGGCAGAGAAACTGCCACAGGCCACACACATGAGCAGGAGCGGGCACCTGTGTTCCAATGACATTCTATTAATAGAGACAGGCAGAGGCTAGGTTGGGCAGCAGGCTGCTTGCTATCCCCTAGCCTAGTGTCAGATGTGGGGACTAGAACAGGAGACCACCAAGCACTTTCCCAGGCCTACCTGCCAGATAGCCGTGCCCACCACACGCCTCCCGGCATTCCTGGATTCCTTGCTGAGCTGTCCACGAGACCAGGGGCTTGGCAGCCGTTGCGAGGGCATGTATCTCCCGGCTGAGCTCTGCCTGTGGGAGGAATTGAGCGGAAGAGGTGAGAGAAGGCTTTGGATGGTGCTGGCACAGACTGACTATGCCCCTTCCAATCTAACCTGAGAGGTCCATTTTAGTTAAAAGCAGGAAGGGAATTCAAGATACACAAGTCAGGTGATCTCAGTGCAGGCATGAGAGGTAAAGGTCACTTTGACCTTTCACTGGGCCCGGGTGCCTGCTGGGTTGTCCTCCCTCAGGCCCTACATGAACTTGGTAATTGTCCTTTGGCGTCCGCTTTATAGCCAAAGTCAAAAAGAGACACAGGTCTGCTAAATAAAGTGACCCATTTAGTGTCTTCTAGTCAAGTTGGGGCCACTATGGGGCCCTCCGGGTCCTGGCTTTGTTAAACCTCTGAATTTTAAAGTAAACAGTTATGCTTTGTGCCCATCACAAGAGAACAACATGAAGTCAGTGGGCACCTGGGTGAGCACATTTAAACCCTTGTTCCTGGGCTTCATCCCTTGACCTCGCAGGACCCCAGTGCTCCACAGTGAACCCTACTGGCTCACAAGCAGTGGCTGCTCCCGTGCTGCAGTCTGCTGCGGTGAGAGGCAATTTAGGGCACCATTCATAGCCCCAGGCTGTAGCATGTCTAGTCTGCTTTCCAATCCTTTTGTTTGGATTCACATCTCCGCTGGCTACCCAGGAGGCTGCATAAACCAGACAAAGAAACGCATCCTGGCTTTTCTGCCTTCTGACCCTGATCTCCAGGGACGGCCCCTCGGTGCTGGCACAAATCCTGGGTTGGTAACTCCAAAGCAGTCAGCAGGATGCCGATCTTTGTGCGGCTGTTTATGGGAGGGTTGGGACCACGAAATCCACTGCCAACTGGCAAGTGGATTCTGCAGTGCCATCAAATTCTCAAGAGGACAGCGGCTGAATTCACAGACGGGAAAGGGGAGTCTGCTCAGCATTTCCTCGAGATGGGCACACGGATGCAGCCCACATGCTGGCACTACCATATAGGCCATTGGGGTTAGGGTGGTGAGGCGCTATGTGGAGGCTCTTCCCCCCAGGCCCATTGATGACGCCATTTGGAAATCACAGCTGGGTCTGGGACATTGATGCCTCACCTCCTGGGCCCCGTGGTTGCCTCTGAGCAGGCCCTGATGCAGTCTCACCAGGTCCAGATACAGCGACTTAGAGAGGTGGGCCAGGGCGTAAACTGCTGCCAGATACGGGAGCAGGCGCCATTGCTGGAAGAGACAGAAAACAGGACCCCAGGGGGCCAACTGGTCCTGCCCAGCCCCGTGGTACGGGGACCCTGCCAGGCTGCCTGTGCACTAGGAGCCAGCCGTTGGGCTGGCTGTGAGCTCTGCACCCAGGCTGCTCAGTTCCAGCCCTGGTCTCACTCCGTCCTCTCCCTTTCCTCCTCCGTACCGTGAAGGTGCAGCTTCACACCCTGAGCAGTGGGGAAATTGAGGCAGCAATAGATCTAGATGCCTACAAGACCTGGAGAGATCTAGAAGGCCCTAACAGTGCAGGGAGTGCCCCTTGCCTGTGTACCCCCAACACCTGATGGGAAGGGCACAACCATTGCTGGAAGGGGGGGGAGAGGAGGGATGGAGGAAACAAGCTGCAGGGACCCACAGGCCATGACTACCGCTGTCCTAGTGCCTAGTGGCAGCCACATCCCTGCCCCGCCAGCCCATCTGGGTGCTGCCAGTTCCCTGGTGGAGGTAACACCCTGATGCCCAGCAAGAGTGCCTGAGCACAAGGAAGGCCGACACCTAGCCCCAGGTATACAGCCAGTCAGTAACCTCTGTGCCGGCCTGAGTTCCTGGGCCACTAGGGACTGCAGGGGCATGAGCTGAATACTTTCTTTCCTTCAGGAAAGTCCCAGGGACACCTGCACTTGCCCCCTGTGCTCCGCTGTCATCAGTTTCCCTGTGCTGCTCCGCAGCCCAGACAGGCGATTTCCCTCCAGGGTCTCAACCTGAGTCCTGCCTGCTGGTCCTTAGTGCCCCACAAGGTAGGAATGACACCCTAAGCAGCCTGGCCAGGGGCACTTGTACAGGGTGTGGGCCCACCTCTACCATGTCCCTATTCCTCTTGACTGACTGCACCTCTGCACAGGGGCATCTGCACACAGAACCCAGAAGGGAAGGATGCAGGCAGCCCTGGCAGCCGACCTGCATCTGGTACTCCAGCACCGGGACCTCTTCCTGCTCCGTGGGGCCGAACTGACGCCGTGTGGCTGAGAAGCGGAGGGCGATGCACACAGCCTGCTGCAGGTTCACCACACACATACCCGTGATGAAGATGCGCCCCCCGGTCAGGCTGCCCAGGGACACACCTGTTCGCTGCCTGGCATCCTGGGAAAGGAGCGGCAATGGATGTGGCAAGACAGGGGCTGCCTCAGACAGCAGCTCCCCATTCTCCCTGCAGAACCACCCTACCTTAAAGGCAGTGACGTAGGTGCCCTGGGGGGTGACGTCCCCGGCCCGGTTCAGGAGGTCCTGGCGGGGAATCCTCACCTTGTGGAACATGGCGAAACTGTGTGGAGCAGAGGCCAGGGCCTATGTCACCAGAGTCCCTTCCCGTGCCTCTCTCCTCCCCACAAGGCAGCCGACGGTGACATAAACCCAGAGACAAGAAGAACACACACGGTGGGTGCCACACAGAGGCCACCACCAAGCCAGGCCCTTGTCCCTGCAGGACATAGTGCTGCATGGGGAGGAGCCAGCAGGTCACCTGCGTATGGGAAGGAACCCCGCCCTGACACATGCGCATCTCCCCACAGCCCCTTGGAGCAGAGCCCACAGCCCGGCATGGGTGCATCAGTGAGCCGTGCTCTTAACACTGAAGCGAAGAAGGGAATCTGCACACAGCTTCCCTGCCCCAATACTGACCATTCATATTTGCAGATACTTGTACCGTCGTCAGTTTAGAAAACCTACTTATTTCACAACAGCTTAGGAAACAAGGTTATGCAAAAGTATGGTTATTATGTAACTGCAAAAAAACACCAAAAAACAAACTTAAAAATATCAATGGTTCCCATAGCAACTTGTCAACTGACTAAGGTTCACACATGGTATTAGAACATCTTTCACAAAACCTCAAAGCCCTCATGGGGTTAGGACAAAATGTCCATGCTGGAAACAGGTGGCCTGGTGGGTAGGGGGTACATTAAAATGTCTTGAGATTGCTTTTTAAAAACCCCGCTAAACTGTAATCCTGCCACATAAAGCAACAGAGAGGCAGGCAAATCCCCAGCAGTTGTGTGCCTGGGGGCTGGCGCCCTCTGCTGGCCGAGTCCATGCCCTGCAGGCCACCGGCAGGCTAGGCCTTTCCCAGGGTAGCACCTCTAGCTGCAGGTGTGCTGAGCAGGTGGTCAGCGTCCCTGGAACAAAGCCAAAGCCGTGGCTCAGCCTGCCACCCCACTGAGGCTCCAGAAGGTTGGGACTCAGCCTCACAGTGCCTTTCCCACGTGGACGAGATGCCCTCTGGCAAGGCCTGACGGTGCCCCACGGAGGTCAGACCACTGGAGCGCAAGCTGTCTGAGGGATGTAGTGCAGGGCTTTCAGAGATCGCCCAAAATAAAAGCCAGGCCAGATGAGCAGCGATCCTGATGCCAATGTGGGCAGAGAAGGCACAATGCCAACCACAGGCACCCAGCCCTCTGCACTCATACTGCAATAGCATGGCGCCCTGGGCCCCAGCCTCTCCTCTGGGCTGACCCCACCCCACATGCCCCCGCACCTGTGAATCTGGGCAGAGCTAAGGCCTTCCCTAGCCCCACACCTGCCTTCCGCCAAGGGGCAGACAGAAGAACGTTTCTCCAGGTGGGCCTTGGGAGGCTGTGGCTGACTATGGGCACTGCCCTCCACCTCAGTCAGCATGGGGCTCTGCCCAGGACACTGGGGACCACAGGCACCAGAGGGCAGAAAAGTAGATGTGGAGCCAGAGGCATAGGAAGCAGGGCCACTGTCATCAGCCACACCACAGAGGAGCCGTGAGAAGCAGGCCATGGCAGCATGGGTAGGCCCTGATCCTGTAGCTCATGTGGCCTCTGCCCTGGCTCTGTAGTCCCACGCCAGGAAGACATGCTCCTCATGAGCTGCGCCCTGTGCTCACTTCTGCAGCACATATACTAAAAAAATGAGCTGCGCCTGCCCACACTGTCCCCATGCCAGCTGGGTACTTCCCAGCCTGCGGCCTCCGCTTACACACCAGCACTCGTGAGGGTCCCGCTGCACCAGGCCTGCTCGTTCCAGCTGGCTCATGTGGGGAGCCCCACACTCAGCCAGCTCCCACCCCAGTGCTGCCCAAGCAGAGAAACCTGCCAACTCTGTTTCTGAGCTCTGATGCGGAGCTGGTAGGAGGATCAAGCCCAGGGCAGAGATGGGACAGGGACATGGGTCCCAGGGCTCTATACAGATGATGCCACTACGGAGCCCCGGGGACCTGGCACACACAACCCAGGGCGACCCACCATGCTAGAGCTGCCCCAGGACCCCACAGGCAGAGGTCAGCACATGGGCCTGGGGATGTGGCAGATGGGCAGCCCTGCCTGAGGCCTGGAGGAATCTCAGTTCCCATTTCAGGCGAGGGCGCAGGGAGGACATGCTATAGCTACCAGTCCACCACGACACTCACCCATTGTCCAGGCCATTTTGCCCGAGCTTCCGCCCCATGTCGCCAACCATCACCCCTGGCATGGGGAGCAGGGTCTCTGGGTCCCGGATCTGCACAGAACCAAGGAGAGCATTCAATGGCTCGATGAGAATCACCAGAAGGTAAAACTGAATATGTCTGAAGGGCTGAAAGCAGATTCAGGGATGCTCCTGGGTGGCTGTGGGTCAAACGGCATTCCCAAGCAATGACACGGCTGAGTCCCAGCCCCAGGATCTAGGATGGGGCCTCACACGGATGTGGGAAAGCAGGCTCCTGAGACAATGTCATCCTGGACTGCCCAGCTGGGCCCTCAGCCCAGTGACAGAGGAAGAGACACAGAGATGGGCAGAGGCTGCCATGACAGGGCCACAAGCCAGGGACACCTAGAACCCGGGAGCCAAAGAGGCAAGAAGGAGCTGGGGGAGTCGGCCCTGCCTGCACCTGGTCCCAGACATCCTGCCTCCACCTTGGGGAACGAACTCTGCCTCACAGCCTCCAGAAATGAGTGGTGCCAACCTTCTGTGGCCTGAAGGCCTCTGCGCTGCTCTACTGTGGCAGCCCCAGGGCAGGACCCTGGCGAGAGGTGACACCACCATGGTCCCCAGATCATCCTATTCAGATCCCAGACAGGAATCCGCAAGAGCAAAATGTCAGCACAGCCGTGCGCGTACTGCTAGGGGTGAGACCGCCGACGGCATCTGCGCTGAGCTCCACTCCCCTTGAGGCCCAAGAAGGGCACTTGTGTCACTAAACACTGACCCAGTGGGTGCCCGGTCCAGCACACTGCAGAAAGGACCCAGGATTTGCTCTGCAGGCTCCAATCACAGAGGAACCGCTACCTCTCCCTCCAGGCGCGAGGCCAACATGCACAGATATTCCCGCTGTGCTACGGACACCGCTGCATCTGGAGGGGAAGCAGGGCCATGGCTAAGCATCCAGAGAGCACGGGATACCACCCCGAGCATGCCCCAGCCCGCACCACCCAGAACCAGCTTCACAGAAATATCCAGGGTAGGTGTAGCTCACAGCAGAGCCTGTGCTGAGCATGCAGAGTCCTCCACCCCTGGCGTGAAAGAGAGAGAGGGACAGACAGAAGAGAGGGGAGAGAGAAGAGAGAGACACAGAGGCTAAAGAGATTTGAGTTGGAATTTAACTACTCACACCAATTGTTAGCCTTTACTTATTTTGTGAAATAATCATCCAACTTAATTGAATGTGAAAGATATTTAAAAACTGAAAAAGAGTTAATGTCCAATCATAATATATATATATGAAATGTACCAGTAAAATCAATTTAAAAAATAAAGGCTGGGCCGGAGATTTAGCTCAGTGGTTCCAGCACCTGCCTCACAAATGCAAGGTCCTGAGTTTGATCCCCGGTAACCACATATAATGCTGGGCGTGGTGACTCACACCCACCAGCAATCAATACCACATACCACATACCACAGTGCCAAGCGTGGTGGCTCACGCCTGTAATCCCAGCACTCGAGAGGCAGAGGCAGGAGGACTGCTGAGTTCAAGGCTTGCCTGGACTACATAGTGAGCTCAGGGCCAGCCTGAACTACAAAGCGAGACCCTATCTCAAAAAAAAAAATTTTTTTTTAAAAACAAAATAAAGGCCAAACCTAAGGCATCTTTTCCCTTTTCTAGTCTTTTGGCAAGGATTGGTAAAGAATCACATGAATTTTTTAAAGCCTTTTGAAATTAATTCTATTAAAAACAGCAACAAAGCAGAAGGTGTTACATCTGCAACTTAATGCTCCCAGGGCCGTGTGTCCACAACACATCCCCTGCCTGTGCTGCCCAGGAGGTGCTGCCCCCAGGGCTCTGGGGTGGGTCGGCTGCTCCCTCCCACCTCAGGCCTGAATGATGGGACCAGGCGACAACAGACTGACACCTCTGATCCTGTGCCCCAAACAAAGCTTTCCTCTTCGCCAGTGATTACCTTGGGTGTCTTACCCAGCATGGAAAGCTGATGCACAGAGAGGGAAAACATTACAGAGACAGTAAACACGTTATCAACAGAAAATAGCACAAGCTTTCAGTTATCTTGAAACATGTAATAGTGTAGCAATTTTAAGTATCCAGATCACTGCTGCATCAAGGAGTGAATTTTAAAGCCAGAGAAGAACTATTAGTGTGGCAGGTTTCTAAAAAGCATTTCCACCCCACCCTTCCCATGATCCTTAGGGTACTGCAGTCCTAAATGCATTCGGCGACCCACACAGGGCTCCAGCTCCTCAGTCCAGGACCGCACAAGTCACAGTTCACTGGTTTCCCTTCCTCGCTCCCAGGATCTGCAGCATCTGGCACTCAGAGGGCCTTGCAGAAATGCAGGATGGCACTCAGAGGGCCTTGCAGAAATGCAGGATTCTGGGGAGCAGTGTTAGCCTCACTCATGAAGCTGCAGCTGTTTGGCTTGAAACAGCAGCCCCCAACCTTCTGGGCACTAGGGACCAGTGGACGACAGTGTTTCCATGAGGGGTGGGGGTGGTGGCGGTGGTTTTGGGGTGACTGGAAGGAGCCAGAGCCTAACCCTCTCAGTGCAGTTCTCAGTAGGCCTCACAGGTCCACACCCCCTGACAATCTAAGGCCCTCATGATCTGCCGGACCTCAGGCTCAGGGTGAGGGAGTAACAGGAGCGGCTGGAAGCTTGTCCTGCACCCCAGAGGGCACCTCCTGCTGCAAGGCCTGGTGACCCTTGGCCTAACAGTGGATCTAGAAACCCCTCCCAAAACCCCCAGGCTTTGGAGGGGTCTAGATCGCAGGGCACAAATGCTCATCACCAGATTCATCTGCTGATGGGTTTATACCTGAGTAACACATGGGGAGGTGAAGCCTGGTTGGACGGTCACTAGGGGGGTGTGGCCTAGAAGACTTCATCTCCCTCCCTCCCCTTCACTGCCTGAGCTCTACTTCCTGGAGCCATGCCAGGGGCTGACTCTCCTCCTCTGCCAGGTCCTTCCGCTATGTCCTTGCCTCTGCCTCGGGGCCAGCCAACTATAGACTGAAACCTCTACAAACTGAACCAAGTAAACCTCTCCTGCTGTGATTTGTGGGTGTCGGGTGTGGTGTTTGAACCCTAAGAAAGTAACTGAGACATGCGGTCTAAAGAAGAAAATTGAGTTCCGCAGCAGGACCCTGGGCACGAGGCCACGCCCATGGCAACCACACACGTCCTCCACCTACCTGTACCACAAAGGAGTGCAGCCCATGACACTGGCCATCCGGCGTGTACAGCTGTGCAAACACCACCCCGTGGGTCGCCGTCTTGCCCATGTTGCCCACCCAAAACTTGGCAGCTTCAAAATCAGGGGAATGTATGACGAACTCCTACAGGGGAATTCAGGGCCGTCACCAAGGGAGGCACGGAGAGAGGGCGCTTCCCTCCGCGACACGTTCTAGGCTCAAACTCCAGGCCCAAGCCAGGACAGGCACACTGTGCCCACTCCCCGCTGCACTGCACAGGGCCCTGTTTGAGGCAGAGCCCACGCCAGGTTCCTGACTTACACGGGTCCCTTACCCAGAAAATGGTGACAAATCTCCAAGCAGTCAGACCTGTGCAAAACACGCTTCTGGGCGGCACCTGGCACAGGTCATCTCGGACAGGCTGTCCCTGTGGAGCATTTTCGCATCTACCTTTTCCTGATGCACTGAGACGACCTGTCCTGTTTTATTGCTACCACGACAGCAGAGTCACACCCAGACCCTGGGCTCCCACACTCCACTGGGCTCAAGGCCACGTCCACACAGCAGGGCCCCGCAGGCATCGCAGTCCCAAGGCCAGTGGCCCCCAGCGGATCCCTCCGATGTCCCTCTGCTCTCCACTTAAAGACCAGGTGCTGGGACAAGGCTGGTGAAATAGCAGCGACCTCAGATCCAGGGTGACCCGGGCCCTGTGGCCAAGCATAGGGCACCATCCTCTGCCCGCCGGCCAGCCTGGGCCTCTGCCTGGGCACTGGGGCAGCCACAGACACCACAGGGAGGGGAAGGAGCCCAGGAGCCAGAGAAAGCCAGATTGAGACAGAATCCTGACACTAGTCACTGGCAGCTTCCCTCAGTCTGCTCCAACTAGCTGGGGCCCCCACGTCCCTGTTCAGGGGTCACTTGGTGTGTTCTTGTCGCACACAAAGTTCACAGAAGGCTCAGGCTCCCACTCCCTGTTGTGACAACTGGTCTCAGGGCTTCTCTCTTTTTGTTTCTTTGTTTTTTGAGAGGGTCGCAAAAAACTCACTATGGGTCCGGAGATTTAGTTCAGTGGTTCCGGCACCTGCCTCGCAAGCGCAAGGTCCTAAGTTCGATCCCGGTAACCACATACAATGCTGGGTGTAGTGACTCATGCCCACCAGCAATCAATACCACATAGCACAGTGCCAGGTGTGGTGGCTCACACCTGTAATCCCAGCACTCAGGAGGCAGAGGCAGGAGGATTGCTGAGTTCAAGGCTTGCCTGGGCTACATAGTGAGCTCAGGGCCAGCCTGAACTACAAGGCAAGACCCTGTCTCAAAAAAAAAAAAAAAAAAAAAACCTCATTATGTAAACCAATCTGGCCTCAAACTCTTGGCAATTCTCCTGCCTCAGCCTCCCTGCTGGGGTCACAAACCTGCGTCACCACATCCAGCTTCAAAGCATCTCTCACAAGCAACACCTGTGCACTTGGCCTTCTCATGGCATTTCCTCAGTCCCCCAGGCCTACTCAGGAAGGTAACGCAGGTGACAGCTACCTCGGTGGCAGGGTCATAGTGTGCAGTTGTCCGGATGCCCTGAGCGTTGCTCCCGTGGCTCAGTTCAGTCAAAGCAAAACAGCCAAAGATCTAGATGGACGCATGTAGCTGTGAGTCCGAAGAGGTCCTGGGGCTCCACAGGCCCCTCCACCATCCACCCCAGGGCCAGAGCCACACCCAGCCTCCCTTCCTTCCCCCATGAGACAGCAGGTGGCCCAGGGGAGGGCAACCTCTCAGAGACCCTCTCCAGCCATCCACCCTTCCACACGCTCGGGGAGCCTGGGGAGAACAGCTCTCTGCCTACCAGGGCCCCCACCTACCTCCATGTTCAACACCTTTTCCACATACTTGAGATGCCGTTCAGAGCCTAGGCTGTAGAGAGCTGATCCAAAAATCTGGAAACACAAGTCACTCACATGTTGGGCGTGAACAGTCACTTCTGCACAGCAGCCTGCACATCACACCCTCCATGTTCCCCGCTCCACCACACTGCCCAGGGAGGAGGACACAGTTCGGCCCAGGTGCCCGGTGCGCATTGGCCGGGCCGGCCAGTCCACACCAGCTGAACAGCATCAGCACAGGTGTCCGAGAGACACCACAGGGGTCTGAGAGCAGCCAGGTGCCCAGCTGGAGGTGGGAAGGGAAAGAGCCACTGTGCCACACGCAACACCCATGGATGAGGGCCACAGCACGGCCCAAGATGAAAGAAAGGAAGGAAACCACATCCCTGCTTCAAGCTGCTCTCCCTTTCCCACTGGTCTTCATGTAGCTGCATGTATAATGCATAATAAGATGTACATAAAACACATAATATACACGGGCTGATCAAAACAATGATGCATTTAATTTTTTTAATTATTATAGTAAAGACGCATTGCTCTGAATCCCCTCCAAATCATCCCCTCCAGGCCAGGGATGTAGCCAGTGGCACCTGAGTTTGAACCCCCCCACACACAAAAAACCGAAATCATCCTGCCCAAAACATGCCTCCCATCCCCGCCCTTTTCTGAAGTCACTCTGGAGTCCTCTCTCATGAGGGTCTCCACACCTCCAACGGAAAGGCCGGGACACGTGACATCGTGTCTTCCTCACCCACCTCATCACCGGACCTGGTACCATCTGACTTCTGGCTGTTCTCCAGAGTCAAAGTGACCAATGTGAAAAGGAAACAATCATTCGGTTCAGGACATCGAGACAGCCAGGTCAGCGTGGCCAGAGACATTCAGGAAAGAGGATGCCAGAGGTGCTGCAGAAAGTGCCAAGAAGGATGGCATGAATGCGTTCAGAACTGGGGTGTTCTGAGGGGATCAATGTGCACATGTCTCTTACTGTACGTGTTTTTTAAATGCAAACATTCACCCTGTGCTTGGATCACAGCTTGTGTAATATGGAGAAAGAAGACCCAGGCACCTCCTCCGGCAGGACCTCATGTTTTGCTGCACGGAGCTGTGGTCAAGAACATCGGTGCAGCCGGGCATGATGGCTCACACCTATAATCCCAGCACTCGGAAGGCAGAGGCAGGAGGATTGCTTAGTTCGAGGCTTGCCTGGGCTACACAGTGAGCTCAGGGCCAGCCTGAACTACAGTGAGACCCTGTCTCAAAAAAAAAAAAAAAAAAAAGAATATTGGTGTGCAAATGCACACACATGGCCGAAAAGGCTGGGCTTCTAGCTAAACCCAAAATGCTGACCTGACTTCAGGGCACAGCAGTCCCATTGTACAGTGTGACTCCACAAAACCTCCATTAGAGCACTCACCATCAGGTGGAGGGCAAACTTGGAGCCCACTGACCAGTCATACATGCCCAGGCAGTGGATCAAGGCTGGGAGCTGCCACAGGACTTGGTCTAGGTTGTCCAGGCTGAAGAAGCCGTACTCAAAAACCCGCTTGCATCGGAGGAAACTCAGCTCTCGGTACTTCTCCAGGGGCAGATCGGTCCCACGGGAGTCAGCAAAGAGCGGGTCCTTCTCCAAAGCCAAGAAGACCAACTTCTGAAAACACGAGAGGGTGGGATAGCCAGGGGCTGAGGACAGAATGTGCCCCTCTCAAATAAGCTTTTCTCAAGGCCACGGGCTGCCTGGGACATAGTCTCAGCCATTCTTGTCTTCCTGGCAATCTGGGGTTCAAAGAGAAGAGGGGCCCCTGCTGGCCTAGGACAAGTCTCACTTGGCCAAGCAAAGGTCAGAGAGGTCACTCGGCTTCAGGGCTGTAACCCCGTTTTTTGCCCAAGGCCCCTCAGCAGACATTACAGCCCCTATCCTTACCTTGAAGCGGAGCACATCCTCACCCTCCCAGAAGAGCTGCAGCTCCCTGGGGCTGAAGGACGCTCGTGCTCGGTAGGCATCGAGGGGTCCCCGGGGGGGATCTGGCCATGAGACAGCATCACCGCCTTCCCGTGTGGGCACCATCCTGCACAGACCACACACCTCAGCCCACGTGTTGGGTGTCAGACTCCTTTCCCTCCCCACTACACACCTGGCTACAAGCCACACCCAGAGCAAACCAAATCTGAGTCCCATCAGTGGCAAGATGCCAGTGCAGGGCACTGGATTCAAGAGGAGACAATGAGGTGACCTGGCCTCATTTCCACTGGCTGGCAGAGGTTGACAAGGGTGCACAGGGAGAGAGCAAGATCAGCCCTGGGGCTGAGCCTGCAGGTCAGCAGCAAAACTCAGAACCAAGTGGGGACAAAGTTCAGGTCCAAAATTCATCTGGGCTTTATTTCTTATTTCCAGTGCCTGACTAAGCACACCCCAACGCTCGGGGAACCGGGCAACCAGGGAGCTCACCAGCCCCTGCGTGGGTTGGCTCCTTCCCGACAACCTTGGGTAATCACAGCCCTAGAGGGCACTGGCTTATGGATCCAGGACTACAGGATGTTCGATAGCTGAGTGCAGGCCTGGAGGACCACAGTAATTTCCAGTTCCTTCCACGTGACTGCTAAAGTAGTCGAGGGTGGGCCCTGTTGTCCCAGTCACAGTAGAGTTTTCACTGTGAGAAGGTGAAGAGCAAGAGTGGCTGTCTGAGTTCCAGGGACCAAGCCCTGTGTAACCCTCTTGGTCACCCTGAGCCAGGCACTGGGGCCTCCACTGACACTGGAGCAGCAGAGGCTCAGAGGGCCCGTGACTTTCAGCTGTGAAGGGGCAGAGAAAGGACTGGATCCCAGGAGAGGCCACCCCAAGTCAAGTCCTGGAACAACACCCAGGACACAGGAAGGGTCGCACAAACAAAACAAGGCAAGTAGAAGGGGGAACATGGGAGAAGGTGAGACCTGGACCCAATGGTCCAGAAAAGAGCAAGAGAGAACCTGACAGCAATAAAAGCTGGTTCTCTGAAAAGACAGGCAAGACTGGCAAACTTTTAGCCATGCTGACACCATGAGAAAGAGAAAATAAAACCAGACTCCAACCAGAAATCAAAGAGGGTACATAAGGACTAAACATAAAGAAATAAAAAGCATTACAAGAGAATCCTATAGACCATGGAACAGAGTTCAGCTTCTCCCCAGACTAACCTGTCCTCCCTCAGCCCTGTTTCCAGTCAGTGTTCCAAGATTTACTTGGCTATAAACCTGAGTGTCCCCCTGGAATCCCCTGCACCCTTAGACCCACAACCAAATGAATGGTTGGCCTCCACTGTGCCCCTTAATGCCTACAGAACCCTTGGATTTCTCTTCCCCGTTAACCCTTCCACAGCATCCTCCAGCTGCTGTCTGAGTACTGCACACAGGTGACTGGGGGAAGAGCTAGGTAACCTTGACTGTACAATCAATGCTCTTGCTTCCCAGGTGAGACAGAGCTTCTTCAGGTGGAGTCAACTGCTCAGATTCTCCCACTGTTAGCTGACATCGCTGACTCCACCGCCATGACCCAGACCAGCTCTTTCTGTCCCGTGCTACCTGCATCGTGGCACAGCTGCTGTAAATAAGACACAAAAACCAGACTGCCTTGGCTCCGGTCGCCAGGTTACTTACTCCCTAGTCGGACGGCCTTACCGAGCCTCTGCATCAGGGTAACACAGGCCAGTACCGTCCCATACACACTGTACCCGGGCTGCCTAGGCCACCATGAGCACAGCGGGCACCTGGGCAGTTTGTAGCAGGAAGTGATGGTTTAGTACCACTAGCCTCTTCCTTTGGTAAACCATGAGAGGTTATGGTTCCGATCTGAGCTCCGGCACCAGGGCCCCCAGACCAGTACTAGGTGTCCTTCCTCGAATTCTTGCAAAAAGGTAACCTGAGGTCACCTGACATTTACCAGGTGGCTTCTCTAGGCTGTTTCCTCCTTCCCACCTTAGAATCCTGCTGACCTCTCCCTGTCTAGAGGAAGGTGCTCGCTTTAGCATGGCTCGTGAATCGTGAACCGACCAGGAGACTTGCAACTGCACTTGAAAGTCTACCTTGCGAACCTTTCTGCCACGGAGAGACGCTTGGCCCTGCTAGGCGCTGTCAGCGGCTGCCCAGTGACCTCGGGGTGAGAGCCCAACTACTCCTTGGCCCGGAGGCCCCGTTCCCGCGGCTCTCTGAGGGATTCTGCACCGGGGCCTCGGATCACCCGGCTCGGCGCGGCGGAACACGAACGCAGGCACTGCCACAGACGCCACGACCTCGACTCACCTGACAGGACCAAGCTGCCTCGTGGTCCCACCCCCGGGCCGCGTGGGGCGTGGCCGGGCCCCAACGTCATCGCGTCGCCCCGCCCCGCCCCGGGGCGGTGTTAGGAGCGTCTCACGCAGTTTAAGCCCCGGGGAAACGGAGGAGGTTCTGGTTTGGAGCCGAGGGCCTGGCACTACAATTGCCCTTGCGCGCGGTTGATCCACGCGTTTCGCGCCAGTTTCTCCCCGTCAATGTAAAGTCCTTCAGGGCACTTCAGTGCACAGGAATCTCTAGGAAGGTTATCCAATTTGCAGTTTTCCAGGCCCACCCCAGAGCGGGCCAGGCAGCCCGCGGTGTCAGAGGACATGCCCAAGCGCTTGCTCAGGTTTGAGAACCTCGGGCCATGCGGTCCTCAGAGGGCGCCCCAGTCATGAGCTCCTCAGACCCACAGCAGGGACAGGCTCGACATCAAGGCGCTCCTGGATAATCTTTATTTCTGACTCTTGGGGCCTCAGTCCTGCGTCTTGGGATCCGCTCCGCATTTGACTACCTGCCCTCAAGGCAGGGGGGAAGGCACTAAGTTGCACACAGCGTGGGGAATTTGCAGAAGGAACCAACTGGGCTTGTCCATTTCCCACATCCAGAAATGAAGTCATCCCAAAAGAAGTCCTCCCCCAGAAATCTCATTGAACGGAACTGAAAGATGAGCAGCGAACCATGGGGAGGAGAGATGGTAAGCTCGGTTTCAGAGATGCGTGGAGTTTAAGACATTGGCAGCACCTGTGGACGGTTGGGTCAGCTGCTGTTTGGAAATGCTGCCTCCTGCGCCATCCCTCCTTCCTCCCATGACTGCATTGTTCTTCCCAGCGATCCTCCCAGCTCCTCTTGGTCAAGGTTTAACTTGAGTAGCTCACGGCTTTCACAGAGTCATCCCACTACCCTGTGGGTCATCAATTCCTGGATCATACTCAGTCCTCAGCTCTACTGACCATCACTGGTTACTGAGATATTAGAACACACTGATAAAACCAAGGTTTCCTCCTATTCTCTGAGCATTTGTCTCCTTTTTTCTTTTCCTTTTTTTCTCTCCCAC